>PVJD01015167.1:0-26035 GCA_004026545.1 Mormoops blainvillei | reverse complement strand
AAAAGTTAAGTACTCCTATATCTCCCAAGAAATGAACTATCCTTTCCTGTAGAAATGGTTATGTCATATAAAACACTAAGGAATTTTAAAGATTATTATTTTACTATTCACTCAAATAATTAGTGAATTTAGCAACTTTATAAAATGCCAAATGTCCAAAATTTTATTCAATTGCATTTCTATATATTAGCATCAACAATTGGAAAATAAAAACAATTTAAGCACATTTTACAATAGCATCTGAAAATATAAATACTCAGAAAAAGATGAGCAAGACCAAAATCTACACTAAAAACTACAAACCTTCTAAGAATTAAGTCTTTAAATACCTAAATAATTGGGTATATCATGCTCAGGAATTAGAAAATTCAAAATTGTTAAGATGTTATTCACTCCAAAATGATCTATAGACTCAACTTAATCAGAATAAAACACAGAGCATGCTGTTTTGGAGATGTGAACAGTTTTATTTCCCAAAAACAAATTCTTGTCCTATGTACTGTTCTGCAATGGGACTTTGCCACACCCTCATAAACAGCACTGCTTTGAGCATAGACATGTGAAAAGATGCTCAGCAACACTAGCCATCAGAGAGATGCAAACGAAAAGCACAATGAGATACCGCCTCACACCTGTCGGAATGGCCATCATAAACAAATCCACGAACAAGCTCTGGTGAGAATGCAGAGGAAAAGGAACTCTAGTACACTGTTGGTGGGAATGCAGACTGGTGCAGCCGCTGTGGAAAACAGTATGAAATTTCCTTTAAAAACTAAAAATGGAAATGCCTTTGGGCCCAGTGATTCTGCTGCTGGGGATATACCCTAAGAATCCTGAAACACTAATTCAAAAGGACTTAGGCACCCCTATGCTCATAGCAGCACTATTTACAATAGCCATGTGCTGGAGACAGCCTAAGTGCCCATCAGTAAATAAGTGGATCAAAAAACTGTGGTACATTTACACAATAGAATGCTATGCAGCAGAAAGAAAGAAGGAGCTCCTACCCTTCGTGACAGCATGGATGGAACTGGAGAGCATTATGCTAAGTGAAATAAGCCAGGTGGTGAAAGACAAATACCATATGATCTCACCTATAAGAGGAACTTAATGAACAAAATAAACTAACAAACAAAATAGGATCGGAGGCACAGAAACATGGAACAGACTGACAGTGACCCGAGGGGTTGGGAGAGGGGGATTAGGGTGGAAAGAAGGGGAAGGGACTAGTCAAAGGGCATGTATGAATGACCCATGGACTTGGATAACAGGGTGGGAATGACTGTGGGACTGGGGGGTGGGCAGGGTGGAGGAGGGCAGAGGGGAAAAAATTGGGCCCATTGTAATAAAATAACAATAAAATATTTTTTTTAATTTCCATTCAGGTCTTTTGTCTATTTTTAACTGTGTGATTTGGGATTTTTTGCAACTGAGTTAAAGAAGTTCCTCACCTAATTTGGATATTAACCCCTTTGCGAAATATGTGATTCGCAAATATTTTCTCCCATTCTGTGGAGTGCCTTGTGTTTTGTTGTTGTTTCCTATGATGTGCCATGCAGTCTGGATGTAGAACATGAGACCCTGGACTTCAAGCCGATGTTATGGTGGGATGAGATCTCGACTGGCCCGACTGCTTCTGCCTCTTCTCTGCAGGAGCCCTGAGCTGCCATTCAACAAGTCTGACCATCTCACTGGAGAAACCTTGTCTATATAGTCCTGTATCCACATGCGGGTGGGGGGAAAGAAGGACTCAGAACAGCCTAATATCCCAGCCATCCCTGCTAGGCACCATTCATGTGAACGAAGTCAGCTTGGACCCTCCTCAAGTGCCCAGCAATCAGCTGCACACTGGAGAGTGACCTCAGTCCCTGCCAAAAGAATTGTTCAGTCAGGCCTTCCCCAAACTAACGGAAGGAGGAAGAGGAGAAACAGGCCTAAAATCGAGCCTTCTAGATGTATAAAACTTGACATATTAAACAGAAAATTTTTATTATTAATGAAATTAATAATAAAACAGCTTATTTTACCTATTGGGGAGACATAAGCTTAAAGATTGTTTCATCATAAAATAAATTCTATAAGGGTTAAAAAAATGTTGAAAGTCATTTTAAAAAAGCAAGATGTTAAAATTTATAAAACCTCTTAAGAAGAAAATGGAATTTTCTAAGAACGATGTGATAGAAGAAATCAAAAAGTAAAAGAATATTAAAATATAACATTTATATATGAACACCCATAATTATAGCATAAATAATGTAATGTACATATTTGTAGCAAATATCAAAGAAGAATAAATATTTGTAGCAAATATGTAGTGTTTGGTGAGAGCCGGCTCCCCTGGGTCCTCGCCTAGCATAAAGGGCAAGTGTGGTGCACTAATCCTATTCATAAGGACTCCATGTTCATGACCAAATTATTCCCCAAAGGCTCCATGTCCAAATACAACCACATTTTTTTTTAAAGATTTAAGTCATGAATTGGGGTGAGGGGGCATGGAACACATAACATTGAGTCTATCAAAATGTGCAAAAGTGGGAGAATTAATTATATAAATTCTGATAAAATCAAATGCTTGATGTTATTTGATGAACAGTATTATGTTTGGGAAGAATTTAAGATGATATAAGGAGCCTCCATGTAATAAGAACAAGGGTATAATGCAAGATATAAGGTTTTCATACAGTGTGATTTACCCTTGAAAAGGACCCATTGTCTCCTAGCCCTCGCCCCTTGTATAAACCCAGGCTAAATACAGAGGTAGAACCATGAATTTCTTGGACCACTGTTTCCTACCATCTTAAAGACAAACAATATTTTGTTTTCAGCCTGGTTCATAGAGAGGATGTTATGATTGAAGTCTCTGTCAAATAAAACAATATATTCTAGCCTCTTTATCACCTAGTAATCTACAGTCAATAAATAAGAGGGTAGGAATAACGTATATTGTCAGCATCTTTCTTAACAATGGTATCTCCCAAAATATATGGTCAAATTCTGTACTGTATATTTGAAACTCATGGATTAAGGATTACTCTAATTATATATCATATATAAGGCAGACCTCGGGTCCCTGTAGAAGGCTATGAAACACTACAAGCAAAAGAAGGGGTGGGATATTGAAAAATGTGGGGGAGTTATCAGATATTCTAAATTATCTGGAAAAATTAATGGATCATCTTCATAAAAATATAATCTACTTGAGTAGATAATAAGATTTTCCAATCAGAAAATTATGTAAGATTTAGTTATTTTTCTATGTATCTGCCTTGTTCATTCAGATTATTTTTATACACAAGGTCCAGCACAAATAATGCCCCTTTTTTATTATAAAACCTTTTATTACAAAATCACAAACATGTAATTCTGTAACATAACAATATCACACTCAAGCACACCATATGACATTTTAGGTGAATGTTCAAACTAAAGCTATAAATTATTACACCAATATCATTTCCCTACCAAACACACTCAAGCAGGTATTACTTCTGCCGGACACTATAATACTTAGCCTACATATATTAATGTTAGAACTCTAAAGCATCATTCTTCTTCAACCTTCACATGCTAAGCAATATAAAAAATTATATATTTAAAGCATTTTGCAGATACAAAAATAAGATATATACTTCAAATATTAATATGGGCTATCTGTACAGGGAGAAGTGGACCAAGTTTTTATGTCTTATTTCTTATTTTATTTTCTTAAATCTGTAATGAGCACTATTAATTCTCAAAAAGGTTACATTATTTAAGAGAAAACATGAAAAAAGTCTTCCATTAACTAAAATAAATTTACAATGTTAACTATAGTAAACTCATCACATACAACATGAATCTATAGTCTCAACAGAGACAGTTTATACATAAAAATTGAACATATAATTTTCCAAGAAATTATGAAAATCTTAAAACTGTATTTTAAACAAAATATGTATATTAGATTAGGAAATTATGAAAATTTTAAAAATATATTTTGATCATTGGAAATATTCACTTAAATGGTTTTCATCATGTCCAAGTTATTAAACCTAAGGAAGAATTTACAATAGTTAAATAATCACACGTGGCTTTCCTGGAAGGACTAATTCTTCATTAAAAATAGGTGACACATTTTTCTGCTGCCTCATTTTCTTTTCCCAGTCCAGAGCTTTTTCATGGCACTTTTCATTTCTCCATTTCTCAGAGTATAGATTAAGGGGTTTAACATAGGTGTGATAACAGTGTAGAACACGGTCAAGGATTTATCAATGGGTAAGGTAGAGGGCGGTCTTACATATATAAAAGTACAAGGGACAAAGAAGAGGACCACCACAGTAATGTGGGAGCCACAGGTCGACAAGGCTCTGAGCCTGCCTGCCTGACTGAGAGTCCTCAGGGAGCACAGAATGACCCCGTAGGAGACGAGTAACAGCACAAAGATGACCACACAGATGGCCCCATCATTGGCGACCACAATGAGGCCAATAACGTACGTGTCGGTGCAGGCAAGTTTTAGCAAGGGGTACATGTCACAGATGAAGTGGTCAATGACGTTGGGGCCGCAGAAGGGAAGGTTGTAAACAAAGAGAAGTTGGACGACAGCATGTAAGAAGCCCCCAAGCCAGGCCAACAGCAGCAGCAGAACGCAGACTCTTTGATTCATGATGGTCAAATAATGCAAGGGCTTGCAGATGGCCGTGTAGCGGTCATAGGCCATGACCACCAGGAGTAAAATCTCAGCACCGCCGAATAAGTGCCCTATAAAAAGCTGGCTTAGGCAAGCGTGGAAGGAAATGGTTTTCTTCTCATGGAGTAAGTGTATAATCATATTTGGGGTAACCGCTGTAGAATAAACAGCATCCATGAATGACAAGTAGCCAAGAAAGAAGTACATTGGGGCATCCAGGATTGAGCTGACCGCGACGGTCACAACAATGAGTAGGTTGCCTACCATTGTCACAATGTAGATGAACAAAAACACAAAAAATAATATTTTCTGACCCTGAAGGCTCTGAGTGAGCCCCAAGAGGACAAACTCGGTCACGTTGTGCCTTTGTTCCATAGGTCTTTCTGCACGCCTTATTTCAGAGTTCAGGACAAAAGTACCTGGAAATATAATTATTACTCGTGAGTTCCTGAAATCTTAAGATAATTTGTTTTTTCATTCAACAAAGAGGTATTATGATTTATTATGTTGCAGTAATTTCAGAGATTAGAAGAATTTAAAGCTGATTAAAACATGCTCCCTAACCTCAGCAACCTTACAGACTAGAGGAGAGGCAAGTAATTAGGGACATATACGGGAAAAGAAGACATTATAAAATAAGTGGGTTACCACAAGTAGCTTTCCAACTGAAAGCTAATAAAAGTATACACATAGCTTGTACTTTATACAAAAATGAAAACTGATTGAAGGTTTAATGAAAAACCAAAACTAGACTTACTTTATGTGTACTTTCTAGTAATAAAAGAGATGACTTTCTATACTCTGGAAGTGGGAGAATCTTCTTAACTTATCATCGAAATCCCAAACAGACAATATCAAATTATTTTAAGGATTTAGGAATAGATGCCATTCAGTCAACACAAAAGTAATTTGGGAAAAAGACTGATATTTTAGAGGACATGTAGAATTAATATCTAAAATCGACAAACAGCTCTAAGTAATTAACAAATGAAAGATGAACAAACCAATAGCAATGTGGGTAAATCACATAAACAGGCAAATAAAGGAAGAATAGGTAGAAATGGCAAAAAAAAATGAGATGCTGAAACTCAACTGTAAAAAGAAAAATAGAAATTGAAGAGCTTTCTTACTAGAGTATGACCTTAGATTTTTGAAAGTCAGTCAAGTTCTACAGATGCTACAGTATCCTCTAATTTTTAATAGATTAACAAATAATGCTTAGAGAACATATTAATTGAATCTATCACAAGATTTAGAAATATCTGCCTATTAAAATATCCCCCAAATAATTGATACTTAAAATTAGTGTCCAAGAATACTGAAGTATGTGATTTTCTAACCACTTTGCTATACATCTGAAACTAATACAGAATAATACTGAATGTAAACTGTAATTGAAAAATTAAAAAATTAAAATTAAAAAAAGAATCCTGATGTTATAAAGGTAACTCTATCATGGATCTTCATAATATAAAAATATCCAAAAGACTAATACAGAATTGAGTTAAGCCCCACACATTTTAGTAATCAAAAGGACATGGCTGAGTACGAGAATTACACAGGAGAACTTTTAAAAGACTGTGAATTTTCACACCACCAAAGCCTAGTTCAGAATCTTATGTATAAATGCACTTCCTGATTTCCTGTTTAATGAGCCATTCAATTCATGCCCTGGGCTGTGGTGCCTTCACCCTTGTCCTTCGTGCACTGATGCCATCTCTGTGGACACAGAGCAAAATGACACATGCACCATCATGGACCTCACACTGTTTCCACGTGACCAACATTGCCATGCTTAAAGGAAATCTGACTCATCTCAGTCATTCATAAAAATATTACCTTTCAAATTGCCAAGAATTTCAAAATGAATACGAATGTCCTTTTACCTAAGGAACTCTGAATCTTAATTGTGAACAGAGACCCAAAACATTCATCGCCAGTGGAATTTGTCCTAATAACAAACAAGTGGTAAATCAACACCTTGATAAGAGAGAAAATTGTACATGAATTACTTAGATAAATATTTTTCAGTTTCTGTTTTATAACAATAAAAGTGAAGTCATGAAATAGCCTTCATGACTTCAACACCATGATTCCTAGTCAGTTATACTGGCCTAGCTTCACACAGCATCCTTAAACTTCGGGTTACCGAAAGGATGGCAAACAATTTCACGTACACAGTTTATCTTTTGAGTCCATCATTTCAATTCCCAAAAAAGCTGGTTATGTGAACACAGATATAGACAAATACTCTCTGAGGTAAGGACAAAGTAGGAATGTTGAGACCTACCAGTTTCATGATTAATTTCCTTTTCTAGCCACACCTATTTATGCAGATAACAATATAGGCACTCTTTACTTTGCTCTTTATAATTTCTAGTTTGTTTTTAATTTTCTACAACAAAATGTATAACTTGTAAAATAAGAAGACAAAAATACTATACATCAAATTTTAAGAGCCAATCAATTATATGTACATATATGGGACACATTCCCAAATACCCAAAGATCTGTATATTTTACTCCAAAATTGCTGAATATATTTACCAGTGAGAAATGCAACTTGTTCTATTAATTTAAGTCATACAGAAAGATTCCAAGACATACAAAGTTTCTCTCATGAGCTATGCTTTTCCCTGCTTTGCCTGTCTAGAAGCTTCTCTGCTTCCTCAAGACTGGAAAATGGTGTTGCTACCTCCTTCCAATCTCAGAGACTGTGGGAAAGGTCCATTATAACACTCGATACCTTATATCACACTCATCTCATCTTATTCATTTTTGTATCCTCAGTGCTGGCCAAAAAAATAATAATAATCACTCATTATACATTTAGTGACAGGAAAAGAAGGGAAAAGGAGATAAAAGAGAATAAACTGTGGAAGAGAGTATAAAAGCAAAATGGAAGAGTAGAAATGCATTAGAGAGCAAAGAAAGAGGAATGGATTTAAAATCCAAAGACTTACTTTGGGAGTCTATGATCTACCTCTTATTAACTATAACATTAATTTATCTCTCTGTGTGTTAAGTATTCATCTATTAAAAGGAGGGACAAATATGCTATATTTAGGACTACTATTGAAAATTAAATCATTTTAAACTTAACTGTTACTGTTGTTGTTATGGGATTTTACTGTTCCACTGCAAGTATCATTAAGAAAAGTGTCAAAATTTCCTCCTACACCCAAGATTCTGAAAAGTGACACTAACCAAGTGAGGAGAAAAAGAGGACATGGGAAACAAGAATGTGTCAAAAAAGCCATCAGATTAAAAAAATTAAGCAAATCATTAAAGAATATTTAACATAAAGATTGAATTATTGTTTAGTTTGCTTATTTGTTTTGTGGGATTTATTGTCCACACATTTCATTAACTCATTTGCTAAAGACACATTCCAATGCCTAAAAAACTTACTCTTTCCAAATTTGACTCCATAACTGAGTGTAGAGTTCTCCATGAAACAGGAAACAATTTAAACCCAGTTCATTATTCAAATCAATGCTTTGTAGAATGTTATGCCTCACTAGTTTTATGATTTATTTATTTTATAGCCACAATGCTGGCTGGTAGTAGATATTATAAAGCATTTGTTGAGAGTGAGAAAGGGTATATGAAAAGAGAGAAGGAAAGGAGAGGAGAGAAGAAAGAAAAGTGAGCCAAAGAAAGGAAAAGAGAAATAAAAGGGAAGAGAAAAGTCACTCTTTCTTAGAGTCATCTAAGAAAGATATTTTAAGTAGGTATGTTATATTTCCAACAAGTGTTGCACTTGAAATCCAAACTTTATATCAAATTCCTTTATTGATTATGGCTCAGGATAAATATCAGAGAAAAGCGCTGACAAATAAATAAACCACAGGCTGTTTTTACAAATTGGTCAGGAAAAAATGTTATGTTGGCCCAACTGAATATTGATGGTTATAAACTACTGACATGTTATGAGTTGATTCTTTGCAGATTCAATAATATTTAAAATCCATCAGGACTTTTTTTAATCCAGAGTCATGGTTACATAAATTTACTGTAAAAAAACATCAAGTGTTTCCAGAAAGGGAAATGCTGAAGTAAAACCAAAAAGAAGAAAATTGTTTTTCTTTTATATACCAAAGTTAACCACATCCTGCGCGTCTAGGATTTATCATCCTGGCCTGATTGTTCAACTAATAAGAATCCCAGATAGTAGACACATGCAAGTTGTATTTTTTAAAATTCGATTTGGGAGAAAGGGGAAAGATTTCAGTAGCTCTAGCACATTTCTATTTCTATGGGACTCACAGAAATCTATGTATTTTAAATGTTTATGTAGAACTTGGTCTGATAGCCTTAATACAGGCCCTAAGAACACGATCGCCATTTTTAAAGCTAGGAAAGCAAATCCAATTACCAAACCATCAGCAGTTGATTAAATGTCTCTTGGATAAGGAAGCTCATGAAGCCAATTCTTCAAGCCATTTTTCAGAGCAGAGCCATAGCGTTTGGTTCTTGGGACTCACCCTGCCTCCTCGTCATTTCTGTAGAAGCTCATGTCTAGCTACAGAGAAGGTCGGGGAGAGACGTCGCCTTTGTTGTTTGCTCTGCCAAGAAATTCTCATGGACCCACTTCTCAATTTCCTTAATTCTCACAACATAAAGACTTGAGTTTTACTCCTGTGGATGACTCACCTCTGCACTATTTCCTCCAGGGAACAGTAATTAATTTTAAGAGTCTTTGCCAAGACAGCCACTCTGCACATGCAGAAGAAATAAACTGGACTCAACTCACACCATGCACAAAAATCAACTCAAAATACATTAAAGACTTTAACATAAGACCTGAAACCTTAAAACTCCTTGAAGAAAACATAGGGAAATAGTTTCTTGACATTGGTCTGGGCAATGATCTTTAATTTTTTTTAATCCTCACCTGAGGATATGTTAATTGATTTAGAGAGAGAAGAAGAGGGGAGAGAGAGAGAAGGAGATAGGAACATTGATGTCAAAGAGAAACATCAATCAGTTGCCACTCATACGCCATGCCCCAACCAGGGATCAAACTCGCAAACTAGGTATGTGTCCTGACCAGGGATCAAACCCACAAACTTTTGGGGTACAGGATGATGCTCCAACCAACTGCACCCCCCAACCAGGGCTGGGCAATGATTTTTTTAGATAACATTAAAATCAAAAGTAAACAAGTGTTATCGCATCAAACTAAAAATCTTCTGGACAACAAAGAAAACCACCAAGAGCGGAAAGGCTACCAACAGATGTGAAAAATATTTTGAAACCATGAATCTGATAAGGGGATTGATACAAAAACATCTAAGGAACTTGTACAACTCAATAGCCTGATTAAAAAATGGGAAAAGGACCTGAACAGACATTTCTTAAATCAAGCCATACAAATGGACAACAGTATATAAAAAGGTGTTCAACATCACTAATTATTAGGGAAATACAAATCTAAACCACAATGAAGTATCAACTCACATTTGTTAAAAGAGCAAACACTAAAGAGATAACGAGCATTGGTAAAGATGCGGGAAAGGGGGGACCCTTGTGTGCTGTTGGAGGGAATGTAAACTGGCACAGCCATTACAGACAATAATGTGGAGATTCTTCAAAAAATTAAAAATAGAGCTACTTTTGTTCTATTAATCCCACTTGTGGGTATATATCCAAAGGAATTGAAATCAGTATCTCAAAGAGATATCTGCACCCATCTTCGCAATAGCCAACAAATGGAAACCAGCTCCATGTCCCTTAATGGATGAGTGGCCTGTGTCGTACATGCATACAATGGCATATCATAAAGTCTTGTAAAAGAAGGAAACTTTCCATTTGCAACAACATGGACAAACCTAATGATATTACGCTGAGAGAAATAAGGCAGGGAAAGAGAAATACTGCATGATCTTACTTATATGTGGAATCTAAAATTACCTAACTTATAGAAGCGGAGCATAGAATGGCGGTTGCCAGAGGGTGGAAGAAAGGAACAGGGAGACGTGGGTCAGGGAAATAAAGTTTCAGTCATACAAGATGAATAATTTCTGGAAATCTACTGTACAGCAATGTGATTATATTTATCAATACAGTTTTGCATACTTGAAATTTGCTAGGAGGGTAGATTTGAAATGTTATCACCACAAAAAATAGTAATGTTGTGTGATAAATATGTTACATAGTTTGATTTGATGATCATTTCATCATGTATACTTATATCAAAATATCAAGTTATATACCTTAAGTATACGCAACCTTATTTGAGCATGATCATTCAATAAATCTGGGGGGTGGAGGGGAACAGCGTTTAGAGTCAAGAACTCTAAAACAACTGTCATTAATTTTATGACCTCACTGATCTAGGTCTCCAGCAATCAATGGTGATTTTCCAATAACATTTAATATTAATAAGAATGCCAGTGAGAGAAAGACAAATATCCTATTTCACTCATATGTGGAATCTAATGAACAAACTGAACTAACAAGCAAAATAGAGACAGACTCACAGATAGAGAGCAGGATGACAGCCAAGCGGGGGGGATGGTAGGGGTGGAGGGATAGAACGAAGAGGACAAAGGACTCATGGACATGGACACCAGTGTGGTGATTGCAGGGGTAGGGGGATATAAGGGGACTAAATGATCAAGGAAAAAAATACTATTAAAAAAATTTTTTTAGAGAAAATAGAAAGTCTTCTGTGGCATGAGTCAACAGGGCCACTTCGTCCCAGGTCCGCATGCTGGTATTATGCCAGCTATTCACAGGGAATTCAGCTTTCTTAACAACAGAGATTCAGACAGAGGAGGGTCCTTTTCATGCTTAGCTTCCAAGAGCAGAGAAAGAAGGGTCATCAAGGGACATGCATAAAGGACCCATCGACAAAGCTGTGACCATATGAAATCTGTAGCAGTGCTTTTACTAACATATCAAACGTTAATGAGTTTGAGGGTCCGCTGGACAAGACCCTAGAGTTGTTGTACCTTAGAAAAATCCTTCAGAACGTTGCATTTTATCAACTAATACACCCTTTAAAAATAAGGACACCGAGGCCCAGAGAAGTAAAGATCAAGGAAACACAGCTAATTGATTAGTATCAGATCACAACAAGAATACAAATCTTCTAATGCCCAATACAGTAATTTTTTCCCACCACCACACTTTGCTTTTCTTACGATGCCTTCAGACAAGCTGTATACAGGGAAAAATCACCTTAGGGTGACAAAGGAAATTAAATTTCATCTCTTATCTTTAGCAATACCTGTCTTGACTCTCTAAAAAGGGACTAAAATCAGAGATACAGAAATTCAGTTATATTATTGGGACTACAATCAATTGTAGCAGAAATAAGATCTAACCTGGTTGGAACAGATCCAAGAAAGTTTGAATAGAGCCAGAATAAAAAGTACCCCTGAGCCTGGAATATAATATAGATTCCCAACCACAGCGGAAAGTTCACTTTTTCCTCACAGATCCTGTATTTCAATGCATTCTTCTTACGGACCTCAGTTCTAGGACCGAAGCTTTCCTTTGAGAAGCTGAATGCAAATGTCTTTCTCCTCTGTCCCATGCTAATGCGTCTGGACCCCAGTGAATGTCACACACCCTGCCTCCGCTTCACCTCAAATTTTCCTTCTTTATTATCATTTGCTTCTCATATCTCTCCCTATCAGTACACGGTAGGTTTCCGCCTGTTCACCCCTGCAAATTATCAAAGTCAGAGCACTGTTTCAAGGAAATGAGTGACTGTGTATAAGCCAGCCTCTGACTTTCCAAACCATCACACCACAGGTCCTACCCCTGGAGGAAACCTTCAGTGACCCATCGAGCTCCACTCTGCTGCACCGCTGCAGAGTCTCACACCCCCAAGCCTAGAAACTCACTCAGGGATCCATAGAATGTAAACCTGTTCCTGATTATATAGATATATCCATATACAATATAAAGGACATGTGGACAAAGATAATGGGGTGGGGGAGGGGAAGATTGAATGTGCAGATGGGGGGAGGAGAGGGAGGGGGAGAGTAATGGAGAAAAGAAATGGGGACAACTGTAACCAAACAACAATTAATTTAAAAAAGAAGAAAAGTCTTTAAAAAAAAAAGAATAACAAATATTTCTGCAAAATATCCTAAAACATCTCAAAGTGACCCCCATCAAATGTCACAAAGTAATGTGTCAGTGATTTTAATTATAAACCCCTTGGTAGAAAACAGAAATGTTAAAACTGGATTAAAAATAAGCAATTCTAGTTAACTTACAGTGGTTGTCTCTGTAATTAAGAAGAATGACCAATGTATTTAGAAATAAGAAATAACCATATATGTAGCTGTTCAAACATCATGCTTTGTAATGGATATTTTTCAAGTCCCTACTGAATGGACAATATTACAGGAAGCAAAAAATAGGAAAACAGCACAAATTTATCCAAATGGATTCATCAAGCATTTGTAAAGCTCCAATGCCTTAGAAATTCAAATCAAAGGGAAAAAATGAGATGTTGAATTTGAAGCCCTAAGTCCTCCGATAATAAGGGGAACTTCTGATCTTCAGCAAATAGCTCTATAGTTACAGAACAGGAGACACAAATATTTCTATCACTTAATAACCGACCTCTCTTGTTCTGCTCTTAAGATAAGAAAACACCTTCCTTTTTAGTGTACAGAGAGGATGCTGACAGTGGTTTAAAGGGCCTATCAATCTATCAAAGGCTTGGTCCTCCCAGGAATTATCTGTTTTTTAAAGATCTTGCCTTAAGGAAAGGTCAAGTCAAAGAACACATATAAAACACCCAAGGGCAAAGACAACTGTGGGGTGGGGGAGGATTGAAGGTGGGAGGTGGAAATGGGTTGGGCAATGGAGGGTAATGGGGGAAAAATGGGGACAACATAATTGAACAATAAAAAAATAAAAGATCTTGCCTTAGAAACAGGTATTTGGGAGAATTCCTCTAGGAATGACACATCTTCGCCTGACTGTTTCTTTTTCCTGCACTTAAATTTATATAGTAATAGCCTATATTCCTGATCTAGAAAATTATGTGATAAAATACCCCTCTTATAAGCCCTTGAGTATCATGAACTGGGGTATGAAAGACTCTCCATGCTATATAAACAGCAACATGGGGTTCATTCAGGTTGCATGTCCCTAAGGAAACTTCCTCCCTAGCTGAGGTCAACAGAGGAGGCTAAGGTACTGAGTCAGTCTCTTAACTGTTACTACACACACATCAGGTCATACTCTGTTTGTAGGAATATTGCAACTTGACATATTTTCAGGCAGAATGATAACTAGAGTTGGAGGCCAACTGAAGGCTAAAATCCAAGTGCCAACTTATATAGTGCAAAAATATTAAAAGGTTAATTTTTATCTCTTTTGTTAACATTTGGGGGGAGCCTAGGAATTCCACTGGCCATCCAGTAAAAGAAGCTTTACATAACCAAACAAATTTCTTCAGATTTTCTTCACACATAATATCCTCAGGACAATGGAGACTTGAAAAGCCATGTATGTCCTTCCATCTTGCAAACACATACTAAAGCAGATATTCTACAGCCTTAGGAGAGGATGTTTTTTAAATAGCATATCATAAGAGCTGAGACAGCTGCTATACTTAAATGTGTGGCTAAGTAGTGGATAGAGCACCCAGAAAAAACAGTAATTATAGCAACTGCCATTACTGAGCCTTATATCCTTTATCCTACTAATATGGTGTATTACCCTGATTGATTTTTATATATTAAACCAACCTTGCATTCCTAGGATAAATCCCACTTGGTGTATAATCCTTTTTATAGGCTACTGGATTAAGTTTGCTAGTTTTTTATTGGGTTTTTATATCTATATTCATAAGAGTTGGTTGTAGTTTTCTTTTCTTGTGATAACTTTGTCTAATTTTGATATCAAGATAATATTGGCCTTATATAATGATTTAGAAAGTGTTCCTTTCTCTTCTATTTTTTGGAAGAGTTTGTGAAGGATTGGTGTTAATTCTTCCTTAGAAGTTCAGTAAAATTCACTTCCAAGTGAAACCATCTTGGTCTGCTTTTTTCTTTTTTTTTTTGTGGGAAGTTTTTTTTTTTAATTGACATTGTTAATTCAATCTCTTGACTTGTTATAAGTATATTCAGACTGTCCATTTCATTTGCATCACTTTCAGTCATTTGTGTATTACTAAGAATTTGTCTCTTTCATCTATATTATATAAATCGTTGGTGTACTATTATTCATAGTATCCCCTTATAATCTCTTTTATTTCTATAAGGTTAGTAGTACTGTTCCTGCTTTCATTCCTGATTTTAATAGCTGGAATCTTACATCTTTTTTTTTTAGTCAATCTGGCTGAAGTTTTATCACTTTGGTGATCTTTTTTAAAAAAACCCATTTTTGGTTTTGTAGTTTTCTGTTCTGCATTCTCTAATTCTTATATTCCTGTTTGATTCTTTGTTACTTCCTTCCTTCTGTTTGCTTTGGTTTTATTTTGGTTTTTTTCCCCCAGTATCTTAATAGGAAAGGTTTGATTATTCATTCGAGGTCTTTCTTCTTTTATTGACACAGGTATTTGAAGCTATAAATATACCACAAAGCACTGATTTGGACGCACCCCACAGGTTATGGTATGTTCTGTTTTCATTTTTATTCATCTCAAAGTATTTTCTAATTTTCTTCATGGTTTCTTCTTAGACTCATTGAAATGGCCCTCCTACATTGTCCCTGCTGCACATGGCATCTGTCTGAGGAGTGTGTCCCGACTGCCACTGGTGTTGGAACCAAAGCCTCTAAATAATACACAGCTAGTCTGAACCAGTCATCTCCTCCCCAATCATGCACAGTGCATGGGACACATCATGGAATCAGTGTCTAATGCACTACAATGGTGCAACTGTTAGGGCTCTGGTTTAGAAAGTAGGTCAGTTGGCATTTAAATCAAAGCTCTACTGAATATTAGCTTTTTTGACCTTGACCAAAGGATGCTGTGAGCATCCATTTCCTTAAACATAAAACAGAATTATTAATTCCTCCCTCATGCAGATTATGTGAGAATCAGATAAAATACCACACTTAGCAGAGAGACATAAATACAGAGTGCTCGTTACTTGTTAGTTCTCATTGTATCCACATTTCCTTTATCTGTTAGAACTTTTCAAGGACTCTCAACTTCACTGTCAGATTTTTTAGTAAAAAAAGGATCAAACACTCAGAGAAAGATTTCAGAATTATAATGACCTATGAATCAGTATTTAGTACTTTAAAACTTGGTCTTTCTTCTTCCTCAATTTCTGTATTTGCCCAGATTGTACCAACCATAAAAGTAAAGAAGATAAGATGGATGGATGGATGGATGGATGGATGGATAGGTAGATAGATGAATTGAGACAAAAACCTGAACTGCTCACACCATGAGCTCTGATTTCCTGCACAGTGAACAATGACAGTGAGCCTTTACTCCACACCAGACACCTACCTAAGCACATTGCCTGCTCTATCTCTCGGAACCCCCACAGCAGTCCTGTGATAGGTGCCATTATCACCCCCTTTATATAGATGTGGGAATTCATGTGTAGAGAGGCCAAGGAGTTTGCCCAACATAATATAGACATAGAAGAGCCAGCAAAACTCTTCCCCTTAAGCTGGATTCAGATTTTTATTCTTTAAAGAGCAGTTTCTCTAGTGTCCATGTGTCTATCCTCAGGGCATTAACAGTAGAATATCAGCTTTGCACTGACTTAGAGGTTTTCACGTGTAATGGTACACAATCTTCCCTATAACAGTGAGACAGGCATTATTGAGACTATTTTATAGACTCTGACTGGCTCATGCCCCGACACTCCCACAACTAGAACATTCTGTGCTTTGGGTCCCAGGCTCTAGAATCACTTCCTAAACACAGTCATAGAGAGCTGCTAACACAGCCCAGCTGCCTGTCCCTCACCCCGCTGCTCACTCGTGCCATGGCCACAAGAGAGAAAGGATGGACTGATTTGGCTGCCCTCTTGGTTGAAGCTGCTAATTCTAATCCTCTGGGAGTTGAGAGGTAAAAGCCACCTTAACCCCTTGCACCTGAATAATACCCATTTAAATATTTCCCTGAAACCACACATGAAGCTGTTGATAAGGAAAACCAAGAAGATCATGTAAGCATAACCAGCCACGGACCACAGAAGCTGTTTGGTCTGAGTTTCCATCCCATGTGGATCCAGACCCCCAGACCAAAGGAGTTATCTCCTGGCTGAGTGCAGGCTTCCTAAGAAAAAGTCTTTAAAAAGCTAGAGGGAGATAGAACCAAAGACATGGAAATGAAGAACAAACTGACAGTGATCAGAGGGGAGGGGAGAGGGGATAACAGGGGGAAGAAGGGGAAGGGACAAGTCAAGGAATATGAATAGAGGACTCATGGGCATGGACAATGAGGTGATGATTGACTGTGGGGTGGGCGGGGACGCAGGTGGGGCAGGGGAGAGCAATGGGGGGAAAGGTGGGACAACTGTAAATGAACAACAATAATAAAAAATGTTTTTTAATTGGAATAAAAAAAGCTAAGTTCAGAGACCTTTTACTCCACAGCAAATTTCATTAGTTGCTGATTTTGCGGTGATTATAATCCCCGACTTTTCTGCTGTAACATAGTCTGCTATTTTCAGGGCCTTAAATCAGGTTAGATCTCAAATCAAGTGCCTTTTATAATATATTTCATCCGATCACCAAGAAAGACTGGTAAATGAGCATAAGGTGGCTTGGAGAGGCGTCTTCCCACGGTTAGGGTTTTTTCCCGTCTATTTCTTTTGAAGCCTAAACTTCGGAAGCTGTCTGACTAAAGAAATTCATTACCTGAGCTGGGATGCTGTGCCTCACAGTCACAGGCTGGAGTGACCCTATAAAGCAAAACTAAACCCAGGCCATGAACTCAGTACTTTTTAGGAAACCTCTCTCAGCAATTGTTTTCAAGTCATTAAGGGCAGGGGCTGGGGTTGGAATATTATACTTCAGATAAAAATGGCTGAATCTGCAGAGCAATCATTAGCAACGGGTCAGTGACTGCTACTTCCATGCAAAGTATGCCCTACAAATGAGGTGCCTGGTGACTGAATGAACCTGTTGCTTCTTTCCCAAATGCATTCTGAAAGGTTGGTATAATCTAGGATTTCTTTATTAATATTTATTTTCTCAAGGTGATTTTATTGTCATGGATTTTTATGAATAATGACTGGCATACTTAGTCTACTAAGAAAAACAGTCAGGGTATTATGGACCCAGACCTAAGAAAATAAAATTTATATTATTAAATTATTTTACTTATTATAAAGATAATATGTCCTCTTTGCAGAAAATGTAATCAGAACATTTTTAAAAGAATATAAAAATTGTCCTTAACCCACAATTCAGATAAGCACTATTAGACTTTAGTGTACTTTTCTCAAATGCTTTTCTATGTATATATGTCATTTTGGACAAGTTAGATTATAACAAATAATCCATTTTATAACTTGTGTTTGCCACTCAGTACTATATTGGGAGAATCTTTCAACACTCTTAGCTCTTCCTGCAAACAATTTCAACAGCCACCTGACTCGTCATTACTATAAGTAATTAATTATTCCTCTTTACATGGACATTTAAATTGCTTTTAATTATTCACTCTCATAAAAAATATATTGTGAAATACAACCTGTAATCATAAATTTGTTCACATTTTTAATAGATTCCTAAGCATAAGGGGTACTGAACCAAGGGACATGATCAGTTATAAAGTCTTTATTATATACAAGCTTCTTTCCACAATATTCTATAAAAATACACACTCACCAGCACTGGGTAATACTTTAATAAATCTTTGCCAACTGCCAGCTAAAAGTATGTCACTGTTTTTAAATTGTATTTCTTTGATGACTTATTAAATAGAGTAATTCTCAGATGTTTTATCTGTGAATTATCTTTGTATTATTTTCTGCTATTTTGATAATGGCATGAGTAGACCCTTTTTTGTAACCACTATTTCTCTAATAATGGCAATCTGTTATACTTGTTGGTTGTAAATATTTTTCAGTGTATTCCATATTTTTATGTTGTTGAACCATTAGTTTTGTCCTAGGTTTATACCATTGCACATCACTTAAAATGCTCTTTCCACATCCAGAGATTAGATATATATTTACTTCTTTGTTTTCCTTTTTGAACAGATCTATGTTTCATTTGAAGACTTTAATACATACTGCTCGGGTATTTTTTCTTTTCTCTCTCTCTCTCTCTCTCTCTTTTATTTTTGAGGTTTTTTATTTGTTTGTTTTGGTGATTGCATGAAGAGAAAACATTTTATTTGAAAATTATCTATCCAATCATTAAAAAATATCTTATAAACTATGCATAATATTCTTTTAAATATTATTTTTAAATAATGTCCTTCTGCAATTTGATTATATTTGCTTCTTCTTGAGCTTATCTGTGCTCATCAGTTTTTATTTGTATTTTTAAAATACCAAAAATCTTTTGAATTTATTTATCAAGTCCAATATTTTTCTATTGCCTGATGTATTGATGTCTGCATTCAACCTTTTTTCTGAATATAATTGCTTGTTTTTCTAGCCTTTTAAGTTGAATACTCAGTTCTTTACTAAGAGAATACTTTATTCTCTCTTTGTTTATTTTCTTTCTTAAAGTTATAACAGTATTTCAAGAATAGTAATATGCGAGTTTTTCATTTTTATTCTTGTATGAAGAATTCAGAGTGTGTGGAAAGTTGTATGTTCTCCCTTTAAGATAAAACTTTGGCCTATGTGATAATTGTATTCTTTAGTTCTTCTCTGCCATTTGTTATTTTTCCTCCCTTATATGTGAGAAAGTTGAGGAGCAGTAGACATATGGCTGCTAATCAGTGAGAAAAATGAAAACAGTCTTTCTGACTATAAAGAAGACGCTCCATCTAACAAATTATGAGGTTTTGGTTTCCTCCTCAGCTTCAATGTTACCGTTTTGTAATTCTCGAGAGATCTCGAGAATTTTTCATAGTCTTCCTTAGGTTGAGTTTTGATTTGCAAAATGACACAAGTTCTCCAAAGAGTGAATTCTAATGTTTCGAATAAATCTTGACACTTTGCACTGCCCCATGCTGGCTGCTTCATCTTCCTCAGGGTGTTCTTCTTCCTTCCTATCTGATGCTGTCCTCACAGACAGTGTTTAAAAATATATGAGCTCATAGTCTAACTGCCAGGAATATTTTACTGGACCCTCAAACATTCACTCGGTTCAGTTTTTCTGGAATGTGACTACATCATTCCTAATTTCAAACTGAATTCACCTGATGTCTTATATTCACCTGGAAGCCAATTAAAAATAGTAACAATAATGAACTCTGAAGTTTACCTTCATGAGCACAAGTGCCTAGATAAGAGGCATGTGGGAATAGACGCTTGCATTCCAGTCTCTGCTCCTCTAGGGGGCCTCTCTTCATTCCTGTTTTTCTGTGGGGTAAAATACTATGGCAATTACTGGGAGAATAGTCCTTCATGTACAATAACAGGGAAGATGTTAGGAAGGTCAAGTCATAAAGCTGTGTTATGTATACTTTTGTATGAAAGAGTGTGGGAGGGGGAGGACAGGAAGAGGGGGTGCATAGAATGAGAGAGCACTATATATTCACTAAGTACCTAATAACACGGCCCAACTCTAAGACTTGAGTTGATCTGCATTGAGTTGATGTGGCATTTCTATCGGTCTTCCAGAAAACAATCCTGACAGAAATTATTTGCTTGATCAAAATTCATCCGCCACCATCACTACCCCTGTGCTAGTCACAGATAAATCAAGTATCCAAATGTTAAAGTGGATTGTGGAGCAAAGGAACAACATGACAGAATTCATCCTCCTCAGCCTGACACAGAACCCACATATGAAAACTCTCTTGTTGGCTGTGATTACAGTTCATTTACTTTCTCACTGTGGCAGGCAACCTATCCATTGTAGTGACAGTCACCACCAGCTGAGCCTTGGACTCCCCCATGTTTTTTTTCTTTCTTTGTCCTTCATAGACAGGTGCTACTCTTCCACCATGGCCCTCAGAATGATACTTGACACTTGCTGAAAAGAAAACTATCTCCTTCAGTGGGTGCATGACTCAGCTCTCTGCTGGACATTTCCGTGGAGGAGGTGAGGTCAGCCTCCTCCAGGTGATGGCCTGTGAGTGCTGCGTGGCCATCTGTAGGCCCCTGACTACCAACCACAAAGAACAGGCATTTGTGTGGCCTCCTGGTGGTCATGGCCTGGGCCAGGGGATTTCTACACTCTCTGATTCAAATTCTTTTTATCATCTGTGACCTTTTTCCTCTGCTAAAACTCTCCTGCTCTGACATATCTTTGGACTTTTTGTTCCTGCCAACAGTGGACTGATGTGTATGTTCATTTTTTCTATTCTCATCACCTTTTATGTCCTCATCCTTTGCTCTCTAAGGACTCATGACACTGAAGGACAACAGAAGGCTCTCTCCACCTGAGCCTCCCATATTACTGTCATCGTCCTGTTCTTTGTACCCTGTGGATTTGTGTACGTTTGGCCCATAATCAGCTTTCCCATTAATAAAGTGGTGGCTGTGTCTTGTACAATGGTAACAGCCATGTTAAACCCCTTAATCTACGCCCTCAGAAATTCAGAGGTGAAAAATGCCATGAGGAAGCTCTGGAGCCAAAATGTGATCATGGATAACAATTCATGTGAATAAAGAAGATAAAAACAAAATCTATTCATACTTTAGGAATGAATATGACTAATAAGAAGGATAATGGTCTTAAGGTCAAAATAATGTGAGTTTAAGTAGATTTTGCTCCCCTTGCTTTCTAAAACCTTCAATAGTTTCTCTTCAATAAAATATCGTTATTTGATTAAATGATGACTAAAGTTTCTTACAATTAGAAACCTTTTGCATTTACAAATTATTGATCAAAGGGACACTGCAAATCAACATAAAAATGTCACATGTATGGAAAATCACTGAATTTTTGTATTCAGTAGAACAATCATTTATATTGAAAAAGAGTCAGGTGTTATCTGACTATAAGAGAAAGATGTTGAAAATTGCTCAGATACTACTACAGCCTTCAGAGATACCGCCAGAGCACATGGCACACTGGGGACTGTAGTTTCTGACAGAGAATCCCAAGGTCACTTCTGCTGTCATTCACTAACCACGATCACAGGAGCTGGTCAAACATCTGCCTCAACCTCACTTCACTTCAAAGTATGTCCTAAATGCCACCCATTTATGAGCAGGGCCAAGACAACGATGAATTGCTATCTCAGCAAGGATTCTTCACGGGGACAGCAAGCAGGTAGTTCTCTGGACACTAAGAGCTAGCCCATCATCAACTCCCTATTGTGTGATAAAAATTCCCTTAACTATCTCTGCAGTTACAAATGGGGAGCTGGTTAGGGCAACTTGAGATCCAAGCAGAACTTGTTTCAAAAGCTGTCACGAATGATGGGTCCGTTCCAGTGCTGGTCCTCTGAAAAAAATGGGGGGTTGGCCGGTGGAAGGCTCAGGGCCAGAGACCTAAAGAATAATCTCTGTACAGACTTTGTGATTCCTGGGGAAGAGTCCAGAAACTTGTTGTCAGGAGAGTTCTCACCCAGGGAGTCAAATATTATATGACGCTGACATGCCTCATGTTCTTAGGACTTTATACCAAGTTAGAACTCACTATATATGAAGGCCTTTGAAAAAGACATACTTTGCTGAAATTTCCTATGAGTGAGCATCTTGTCAATATATACAAGCAATGGTATGTTTAAAAATCAAATTTTTCTTTTAAAGACCTAGTTGTAATTCCCAAGAAAAACGGTATGAAACAAGATCAGATAAAACTAAGATAATGACCACCACGGTGGGTGTGGTGTTTGCAGAGCAGCTTCTGTGAGTAAAGCCATGACCTAAGCGCTTATTTTGTAAGTTTTGAGGCAGCAAATTTCTGACCTTAATTTCTTTCTGTCCTTAATTCATTTATCAGTCCATCGGGCCGTGGTTAACCATGATTAACCATGATTCTCACAACAAAACAAAGGGTGCAAGAGGATCGGTACTTTACGCTAGTTGATGTCTTATCCATACTAAAACTAAAGGTGCTTTTCAAAGGTCAACTAAAGTGAGTGTGCTTTTCTGGAAAGTCTCAAGATCAAATTGTAGCAAGCGGGCATTGGAAGACAGGCTGTTTTTAAGTAAGCCTCATTATGATTTCATATTTCTTAGTTGATTGGAAAATTAGCTCAGTTATTATCTAACAGCAGAAGTGAACAGATATAGAATTCAAGGTCTCAGTTATACCCAGCTATCATTAATTAGACCTCAAAATGTGGCAAAGTGAAAGAAAACAATATTTATTTTGTCTAAGAACTCAGCAGCTGTTGTTTTCATTAGATAGAGAATTTGGGCATAAAACCATTATTTCCCGATGATGGGAATTTATTGGTTATTGAAGACTAATTTGAGCACTTACAGTAGAGAAATTGCTTTTCATATTAACTTCTGGTTTGCTTTTTTGATTGTGTAAAAAGTGCATATGATGGCAACTTACAGATCGTCTGTCAAACAAAGGATAAGTTTATTACAAATTACAGGAGCCTACAGTCTTAAAGGGTTCCTACAGCCCTGGAAGGGATATGATCAGAGTTTGTAAAGTCAGAAAAGGAACAGGATAAACTTGGATGGATATTTCAAATTCCAGGACACTAGAATCCCTTGGAGTTTGAAACAGAAAGAGGAAGAATGAAAGTCCACTTTGCATCATTGGCCCCAAAAGAAACCACTCTGCTCTAAGCACAGCACATGTCAAACTTAGTGGGGATGAAAACGCGAAAGAAAGCAATTTCCTTATAGAAAGTTAGGAGAAGGTTGAGGTATATATAATAATATTAGGTAAAACGTATTGGGGGTATATGTGCTAGAAATCTGATTAAGAACTTTACATAGATTACCTAATTTAATCCTCACAGTAACATTTTAGGTATTATCATCTTCATTTATTTTAAAGACAAGCATCAGAGGCCTATAGAGGTTTGATCACTTATTCAAGGTCATGCCATGAGTAAGCACAGGAAGTAAGAATCAAACTCAAGTTGATCTTGCTCCAGTGTCGAGATTATATGCTCCCTGCTCCAGGGTAGCGGCCATGCTGCTGATGTCACAAAGGGTGACAAAAAGAAGTAGTGGCCAGGCCTAGATGCACACAGACTCCTATGATAGCTAAGCATAAAGTACTTTTCTTTATGTTGTATTTTGCCTCACAATTACACAACTCAATTATCACACAGACGCCAATGATATTAACATGGATTGCTATTTAAAGATTTGGATGATGAATCACAAATAACTGATTTTGAGTTTTGGTTTAGGCGTTTCAAAACTAGATACTTGATTAATCAATTAACCACATCAGGGGATATTTTTATCAATTCTAAAACAGGGATAATATCCATTCATGCCATACACATTTCATATAGTTGTTTTATAATCAAATTATGCAATTCAAGTAAAAAGACTAAGTAAAAGACCATAAAAGTCTTTGATGACGAATGAATAGAAAAGATGAAATGAGTGGATATTTGGTAACAAAAAAGAAGCTTCAGTTTGTTCCATTTACAGCACTACAATCATTTTTATTCCCTGCTTTCCCAGTCGTTATCCACCTGCAACGTCTTACTGTGTGAAGAGCTTTTTCAAGGCATGTTTTACCTCTTCATTTCTCAGGGTATAAATGAGTGGATTCAACATGGGTGTCAGAATACCATAAAATACTGCCATGTGTTTGTCTATAGGTAAAGTAGACAAAGGTCTCATGTAAGTAAACACACAAGGCACGAAGAACAGGGCAACAACCGTGAAGTGGGCCCCACAGGTGGAAAGGGCTTTGCGTCTCCCCTCTTCACTGCGGGACCTCAAGGAGTGCAGGATGACAATGTACGAGGCAGCCAGAATGAGGAAGTTCAACAGGCAGATCACACCACTGTTGGCAGCCACCAGCAGGCCGATGACATATGTGTTGGTGCATGCGAGTTCCAGCAAGGGGTATAAGTCACAGACAAAGTGATTAATCATGTTGGGTCCACAGAAAGGCAACCGAAGGACCAGGAGGAGCTGAACCAATGAATGCAGGAAGCCCCCCAGCCAAGTCACCCCCACCAGCAGGACGCAGATGTGCCTGGTCATGACAGTTGTGTAGTGCAGGGGCTTGCAGATAGCTACATAGCGGTCATAGGCCATCACTGTGAGCAGGATGATCTCAACGCCTCCCAGAAAATGGGATGCAAAGAGCTGAGCCATGCAACTTTCATAAGAGATGGCTCTCCCCTCATACAAGGAGTCGGCGATGAGCTTAGGGGCCATAGAGGAAGAGTAACAGGTGTCAATGAAGGACAGGTTGGCCAGGAAAAAGTACATGGGGGAAGCCAGGGTGGGACTGGAGGTGACGGTGACTATAATGAGCACATTGCCACAAACTGTGACCACATAGGTGACCAAAAAGACCACAAAAAGACCTCTCTGTATTTCTGGGTTCTGCGACAGTCCCAGCATGAAAAATTCTGTGATGTTGCCTGACGTTTCCATGGTCCAAAAACACTGAGACCTCAGGTACAGTATTGCCTATAAAGTCAAGAGAGAAACATGATCATAACAGAATTCCAGAAGGAAAATATTGCAAGATTTTTTTTCACACCCACTTTCCTTTGCTCTTCTTAACTCTTTCTCTTCCAAAATTCTAGTACCAATTTATTGTGTTAATCACAATAGGTCAGCATATGTCTGTCCACTAACTTGAGGATCCCTGGGCACTAGACCTCTAAGGTAGGTACAACATGAAAATAATAATTTAATTATCCAGAGCTTAATTTCTTTTGTTACTACCGAAATTGAACATTTGAGAGACATTGGTTTTTTAATTCACCCAGAGTCCCTCTCTGACAAGTTTCAGCATGGCTCCACTGAGACACAATGGCCCTCGAGAAAACTGTGAATATTTCGGGTCCCCTGAATCCTCTGTGTGTACAGCCTGTACATTAAATCTTTCTTCTCAGGCTGTGCAGTGAGGCTTGCCACACTTTCTGTTGCAGGTGTTTCTGATAGTAACACAAACTGATGTAAAACCAAGGAAAGCAGGCTTGGGAGAAACTGACAAGTTGCTGCTGGAAACTTTCCCAGCCTCACTTCTCTCCCTGCTCATTTACTCCCACTCTGTGCCCAGGCCGCAGACCGGTTCATGTCTTGGAATCCAACTTAAATTACACCTGCTCCTTGTTTTACGTATTTCACATACTCTGTGTTTTGCTTTCCTTGGGCTAGGTAAAATTCTCCTGGTTAAAGCTACTGGCTGTCCCTCTGCAGTCTACAGGGAGGAGTCAAAGGTAAAAAAAAA
>PVJD01015166.1:0-26054 GCA_004026545.1 Mormoops blainvillei | reverse complement strand
ACGACTGCCGTCTGTGCCCCCAACTCCAGCCCTGTCCTCCTTGCTCACTCAGCTCTAGCCCCACCGACCTCCTTGATGTTCCTCCTGCACTCCTGCCACAGGGCCTTTGCACTTGCTGTTCCTTCAGCTCTCCACATGGCTCGCTCTCGCCTCCTTCAGGTCTCTGTTCAAACATCAACCCCTCCATGAGGCCTTCCCTGACCACCCTACCAAAAATTGCAAAACACCTCTGCTTTCTTTTTCTCGTTAATTAGTTACCAGATTTAGGCAAAAATAAATACAATAAAATAAAATACAGGGCACCAAGTTAAACATGATTTGCAGATCAGTGTCAAATAATTTGTCAGTTTAAGTGTGTCCCATGCAATATTTGAGGACTGTATTGCATGTGCATAGGACATAATTATACTTAAAAAATTATTCCTAGCTTATCTGAAATTCAAATTAAACTGGGTATAGACGGTTGAATAGTGTCCCCTAAAAATTCATGTTCCCTCAGAACTTCAGAATATGATTCCCTTTGAAAAGAGTCTTTGCAGGTGTAATTAAAGAAAGGCTTGAGATGAGATCACACTGGATAAGGTGGGCCCTAAATCCAATGACAGTGTCATGATAAGAGACAAGAAGGGACAGAGAGAGGCACAGAGAAGACGGTGATGTGAAGATGGGGATGGAGTGATGCGTCCACAAGCCAAAGAAAGCCAAGGATTGCCAGCAGCCACCGGAAGCTAAGAGAGGGGCCTGGGACGATCGACCTCTGAGAGCCACCGAAAGAAACTAACTCTGCCCACAGCTTCCGGACTCCTGGATTCTGAGAGAAGATCTTTCTGTTGTTTTAAGCCGCCCAGCTCATGGTAATTTGTTATGGCAGCAGTAGCAAATGAGTAAATGAAGCATCCCGTACTTTGCCTGGCAGCCCCTGCCTGAGCATTTAGCATCTCTTAACATATTTTCCTCCTTTACCTCGTCCAGGGTCTGTCTCCCTCACCAGAACATGATCAAATGAGGCGGACACACCCACCTGTCAGGCTCCCTGCTGTGTCCCGGGGCCTGGAACCGTTTGGGGGACACAGTTGGTACTCAATGAATATCTACTGAGCAAATTCAATGAATGAATGAGTAAGGGAAAGGAGGAACAGAGAGAGGTCACCTGCCAAGGTCACCTGCATGACTAAGGGAACAAGGCTAGCTTTTGAACCAGGGTAATTCATTGTTAGCATAGACTATGCAGCGCGGCCCAAGGCCCTGGGTAAACCGAGACACTCTTATTAGGCAGGACACCCCAAGGACTTCGAGCTTCCCTCCCAGAAGCCCATCAGTGGCCAGTCTTCTGTTTGAAACGTGCAGGGTTTGGACAACCCAGGTCTGCTGAGTTAGCCCTTCACCGCACACTGCCACATCCTCCTACAGGTCCCCTCTTTGCTTTGAAAAGCAGTGGCAGGTGACAGCCCCTCCTTGCTGAGCGCTCACCCTGTGTTGGGTTCACAGACTCCTTCCTGTGACCCCTGGGGTAGAGCTTGGAGGCAGGGGGACAGGGGGACCAAGCCTGGCTCTGCTGCTTGTGAACTGTGCGATCTTCGGCCCTCACCAGGCTCTAGCGGGCCTTGGTTTCTGCCTCCACAAATGGGGCTGACGGCGGCTGACCTCTGGCGGGGCTGGAGACTGAGTAACTAGGGCAGCCACACAGATGGCCAGCCAGGCCTATGTGAGCAACGTCCAATAAAAACCCTGAACAAAGCTTGGGTGAGCCTCCCTGGGTGTTGTCACACTGATGTGTGAGCACTCATGTGTTGTCACATATCGTTGGTGGGGGAATTGAGTGCTGTTTGGGCGACAATATGGGGAGAGGACAAGCGGCAGCTCTTGTCTGGTCTCTCCTGAACCCTGCCCCGTCGCATTTTTCCTTTGTTAATTCGTTCAGTATCCTTTCTTCAGCTCTGGGAGTCCCTCTAGAAAATCAATGAATCGGAGAGTGGTCTTGGGGACCCTCAACACAGGCAGGACCCAGAGAGGAGGAGGAGGAGGAGGAGGATGCTAAGAATTTATCTACTGACACCACTCTCTCCCGGGGTTCCACTTCTCTCTCTGGCTGCTCCTTGTCCACCCTCCTCCCCAGATCCAGCTCCCCTTCCTGATCACAAGGCTGACACATGCTGGGGTTCGGCTCATTCCCGTCCTGGTATCGTTTAGCACCATCTAGATTCTCCCAGGGTTGCTTCTCAGCCCACACCCCTCCCTTGACCTCCAGACTCCACGTTGGAGTCCATATCTCGGCCTGGCTGTCTGCTAGGCAGCTCAGATTCCTGAGTCCAAAGCTGAGCTCTCAATCTTCCCTGCAGATGTGCCCCCGGCCCCTGCCCCGTCCTGCGCATCTCAGAAAATGGCAGCTCCGTCCTCCTAGGGGAGTGGGCCGGAGCCGCTGGAGGCACCGCGGACCCCTCTCTTTCCCTCATCACCCTGCCCACACAGCCGAACGCCGAAGCCTTCCAGCCATTACCGGCGTCTGACCACTTTCCACCACTTCCGCTGCTATTACTCTTGTCGGAGCTGCCATTACCTCTCGCCTGGACGAACATAATAGCCTCTTTACTAGGTCTCTCTGCCTCTGACAGTCTGTTCCCTACGCAGCAGCCAGAAGGAGCTTGTGAACACCTAAATCAGTTCACGTCCCTTCTCTGCTCAGAGCCCTCCCAGAGCTCCCAGCTCAGGGAGAGAAAAAGCAAAGTCCTCACCACAGCCGCACAGGGCCAGCACAATTTGTCCCCACTCCTCTGCTCTCAGCTTCTGCTCTCTTGCCGGGGCCACTCCCCTACAGCTACAGGGGTCCCTTCGCTGTTTCTCCAACACTCCTGGCCCTCTCTCACCTCAGGGCCTTTGCACTTGCTTGTCCTTCTGCCTAAAATGTCCTCCCCAGACATTCTCCCTCTAGCATACTCCCTACCCCCTCTCTTTCTTCTTAATCCTCACCCAAGGATATGTTTATTAATTTTAGAGAGAGAAAGGGGAAGAGGGAGAGAAACATTGATCTGTTGCCTCCCTTACGCACCCCAACTGGGATCAAACCGGAAACTCAGGTATGAGCCCTGACTGGGAATCAAACCCGTAACCTTTTGGTGCACAGGATGAAGCTTCAACCAACTGAGCCACCAGGCCAGGGTAGCACACTCCCTCCCTTCATTCAGGCCTTAGCTTACCTGACCACCCCATCTAAAACAGGCCCCATCTCATCCCTGCCTAATCTGCTTCAATCTCCACCTCACTGTTCTTCATAGCACTTATCACTCCTGGGTATCATATTTCTCATTTATTTATTGTCTCCCCAGCTGGAATGCCAGCTCCCTGAGGGTATGACTTCATCTGTTCTGCTTACTGCAGCATCCCCAGGGCTTCAAACGGGGCCAACTTCCACGGAGGCCCTCAGAGAACTTTTGCTGAATGAACGGACGAGCGAAGAAGTAATGTAGGGCAGGAGGGACCCCGTCCTCACCTGCAGCCGGGTCAGGATATGGTGGTAGTGGAACAAGGTGCAGAAATCCACGTGGGCCGAGAACTCCTCCAAAGCCGCCTTCTCCACAGGACTGGAGTGGAATTCCTGTCACCTCAGGAAGCAAAGCTGTTCTTTAGATCTCCTTCCCCTTCCTCACGGGGAGGAGTCTTGCCCTGGCAGCCCATGCAGACGGGCAGAGCTCTGGGCTTTGCAAAAGTTTGTTTTGTTTTGGGGGAGGGCGTCAAATTTTATTGACCAAGAAACTGAGGTAGCCCCGTGCAGTGAAAAACAGGTTCCTGATACACCGGGAGCTCAAGTTCTCAGTCTGGCACTGACTTGCCAACATTCACGCAGTGCTGACAGTGCGCCAGGCACTGCCGGCCCACATGCTGTCATCCTCCAGAGATGCAGAGGCCAATGGAATTAGAACCCCCATTTTTCCGAGGGAGAAAATGAGGCTCAGGGAAGTCACCCGCTGAGGGCCACAATGTCTAGATAAAGAGGGACTGAGACTCCAGTGTAGGCCTGTCTGACTCCAGTGCACACATATTTAATTAATTATCACACGTGTCACTTTCCTTCTCCTCTTCGGTGCCCTCATTTATAAAATGAGGATGATGGCGGTATCTCTCTTATTGGGTTGTTCTGACGACTCAGTTAATACATGGAAAATGCTTAGCACAATGCCATGGAGTAAGAACTCAAACAATGTGATAATAATTACGGTTATAGCTTCGTAGGTATAATTATTATTATTAGGTAGTACGAAGAGTAATGATGATGATGATTATACCCATTTTACAGAGGGAAAAGCCATGCCCCTGAAAGTGCTTGTCAGAGCCCTCAGAGCAAGCTAGAGTCGGGAATCGCTGCTGTATTTGCATCTCGGAGGTCTTCCTATCAACAGGCCAACTCGCTTCCCGCCCACTTGGGAGTGCAAGGGGAAGGAGAACTACAACTCCCAGGAGGGGCTAGGGCAGCCCTCTGCAGCATGCAGGGCCCTGCCGCCGCAAGGCCTGCCGGGAGTCGTAGGCGCCAGGCTCTTGGACCCGCACGGGCGGTACCTGAATCAGGAGGCGGAGCAGCTGCTCCCTGGAGAATGGGATGAACCGTTCGCGGTACTGCTGCGCCCAGTCGCGGGGCTCCGTGGGGTTCCACATCTTGCGGTACTCCCCCATCTTGGCCACCAGCGAGGACAGGGCCCGGGTGGGCCCGAGGAGCGCGGGCAAAAGGGGCCATCCTCGGACCCGGGATCCCCAGACCCCCCGGGTCACGTGCAGCATGGCCAGCCTCTGTCCCCGGAGCCTAAGCGAGGGGAATGGGTAGGGGTCAAAGGACATCTGGAGGGGAAAAGGCACCCTCTCCACCTCCCCTTCTCAACCTTCAGGGGCTGTCTCTACCCAAGGCGGGGCGCAGAGCCCATCCGCCCGCCTCGTAGCCCTTCTCGTCGGGTCCCTCCCAACACTGCTCCGTTGACCTGGGTCCTAGGGAAGGGTCAGGGGTCTTAGGTCCTGGGGCGTTTTGAGGGCCCAGACACACTGTAGTGGTACAACTGGTTTCTGCGGGATCTAGGCCATGAGGTGGATATTAGGAGTATAAGAGAAGCTCGGAAAGGTGACATGGAGGGTGCAGGGCCACCCTCCCCGGGCCATGCAATCCCCCTCCCTACCCTCACCTTAGCCAACGCTGGACTGTCATTGAGCCTCCTGCGCATGTGCAGGAGGGCGTCCTGGGCCCCCCGAGGTTCGGCTTCAGCCAACAGTAGGACGCATGCGCAAAACCTGTGTCACCGATCGCTGTTTCGGCCCTTAACACCGTCTCCACTGCGCGTGTGCAATTTGTCTGCCCGTCCCCGCTACAAGGCTTGTTTGGGGCGCCGCGCATGCGCAGCAGGAATGTCTCCTTGGCCGCGTGCTTCAAAGAGAAGGGGAGGGAGCGGGCGCGAGACTCCCGGGAGGGCTGGGGTAGGTAGGCTTCCGCGTGCCGCCCGCCAACGGTGGCCAGCCCAACGTCCGCTGTGGCCACGCCCACGCTCGTGTCTGCTACCGAGGAGGCGGGGAAAGAAAGGGGGCGGGACTTGGGCACAGCCAATCAGCTGTGGAGGAGCGAAAAGGCGGGAAAACGCGGAAGCAAAAGAAGTCTGAGGTGGCGCCAAGGACCAGGATGGGGAGGGTGGGCGGAAGGAACAGCGGGCCCCCAGGTGACGCAGGCCGGGCCTCAGACTAGGCGCCCCTTTGTCAGGAAGCGTCCCGCCAGGTCTCACCATCCCCATTACACGTCCTGAAAAGGAAGACCCTGATTCTAAGAAGGTAGCCTAGTGCCCGGGGCGTGGCCTCCTCACTCCGAGGGGACAGCTCTGCGCTAAGCGCCTGTCCCCAACACGTCCGAAGTCCAGATCCCCCAACTTGAGGAAATGCACTTTTTTGAAGATGGAGCTGAATTCCAAGCGGAGGCCCGTCCTCTAAGGAAATGACCCGAAGTCATAGGGCATGCCTGGATCCTCCGTTATGGGCGCTGTCACCCCAAACCTGAAAGGGATCCCCCTGGTTCAGATCTCCCAGGGGTTCTGACCCAGCACCTCTTGTGCCCTCTCACAGGGTGAACGCAGCCCTTCAAAGGGGGCCCCCTGGTTCCCGTGTCAGGGAGACGGATCCACCACCCCAGCCCTCTCTCTACCCCTTCTCCCTGCTTGGGATTTCTCCACCCAGCACCTCCGCCGCTCCCCGCACCCCAGCTGCCCCCTCACCTGGAGACCCCACCTCTAGAGTTTTCAGGAGCCCCCTTACCCTGCACCCCAACTCACAGGATCCTCAGCAACCCTCTCACCCAGCACCCCACCTCTGGGACCCCCAGCAGCACCTTTACTCCATGGCCCGACTCCCAAGAACCCTACTGGACCCTGCACCTCACACAACCCGGTTCCTGGGACACCCCCCCGCCGCCGGGCACTCCCCTATCTCCTGCCCCTCACTGCTGGGACCCCCAGAAGCTCCTTCACCCAGGTCTCTGACCCTGACCTCCCGCCATGCACCTTGTCTTTCAGCAGCCGAGCCCGAGGGTGGGCCTGGAGCCCCCGGAAGGGAGCAGAGCATCCCTCCTCCCGCCTCCCAGGGCTCCCGAAGCAGGACAGCCGCCATGCACATCCCGGAAAGCCTCCAGGAGCTGGCCGACAGCGAAGCCGTGCGGTTTCTCAAGAGGCCAAAGACGGTCTCGAGGCTCTTCGCAGGGGTGAGGCCCTCCTGTGGTCCAACCGCCCCATGGGTGGCAGGAAACGGGAGGTCTCCCCGCTCAGATACAGTGCCCGGGGAGTGGAGGGACAGGAAGGGGCCAGATGGGTCAAAAGAAGCAAAAGGGAGCTAGTAACTGAAGTCGCTGGTCACTGAGCCCCTAACTCTAGGCCCTGTCCTGAGCTACCCCGAGCACCAACTACTGTCATAAGGAGAAACAACGCTTCATACTAGGTGTCCTGAGCCCCGTTTTTGAGATAAGAAAACTGAGGATCGGAGAAGTTAAATCATTTTTGTAAGGCGGTACTGTCTGAGGGGGTAGCCACCTGGGGCTCTTTCCATTTAAACTAATTAAAATATTCTGTTCCTCAGTCACATTTCAGGTACCCGACAGCCACGTGTGACTGGTGGCTCACCCACCGGACAGTGCAGATCAGATCTAGAACATTCCCATGGTGGCAAACGGTAGAGGCAGGGCCAGGATTCAAACGGGGGCCTGTGACGTGCCAAAGCCTATTCGTTTTCTACCTTTCGGACAAGGGGCTGGGAGAGGAGCAGGGGCTGGGGCCTCTTCCCACAGGGGTGGGAAGAGAATATTTAACGTGGACCTGAGATGCTGGGTAGTCACTGTGCCAGGCACTGTGCCAAGCAAGGTCTTTACAGGCGTTCGCTTAATCATCGCCACATTCTCGAGGAGTCAAGACCCCTGGGTTCAAATCCTCATTGGGCCCAAACTTTGCTGTGTGACCTTGGGCCAATCATTGCTCCTCTCTGGACTTCAGTCTCTGAGGGGTCAGAGCTGTGACTCTGGGCTTCACACTGTGCCGCCTCCATTGCCCTCCTTCGACAGAGTTGGAAACCGAGGCCCAGGGAGATGATGAGACTTGACTGGGGTCACGGGAGTAGGTGGGGTACCCTGGACCAAAAGGGGCAGAGTATCCCCTTCCTATCTCTCCTGGGACCTGTGGGCAAACGATCCAACAGGCTTGGCTTAGAAACCTGGCTCAGCCACACACTGTCCATGTAGGGTGACACTCCTCCGTGTGCCTGGGCCAGGCCTGGCATCATTATCAGTAGCACCAGCTTTCACTCTCAGAAGTGCCCCGTTTTGTCTGATAACTTACTGAGTCACCCTATGTCTGTGTGACGTTGAGCAAGTGACTTGATTTCTCCAAACCTCTGTACCCTCGTGTGTAAGAGGACTCTAATACTCTGCTCACAGGAAAGATTGTTGTGAAAATGAAAGAACTTAATGTGCGCCAAACTGATTAGCACGGGCCTGGTATATGGCAAGCTTTCGTTAAATAGCAATTAAAAAAAAAATCCTTACCCAAGGATATGATTATTGATTTTGGAGAGAGAGGAAGGGAGAGAGAGAGAAACATCGATCGGTTGCCTCCCATACACGACATAGGTATGTGCCCTGACCAGGAATTGAACCGACAACCTTTTGGTGTGTAGGACAATGCTCCAACCAACTGAGCCACCCAGCCAGGGCTTAAATAGCAGTTATTATTGGGGCAAATCATTACTTGTGAGCCAGGAAGAGGTGGGTTTCAGGGGGCCTAGGGTGATGGGGACTCGAGTCTACTGCCGTTCTCAGCCAGGGGAAGAAGGGCATTCCACATCCCAGTTTCAGGCTCCTCACCGATGTTAGCTTTTCTGCTCTTCACCACGACCCTATGACATGGGCGTTATTACCCCTGGTTGAGCCAAGGGAAACTGAGGCTCTCAGATGTTGAATGACTTGCCCAAGGACATCACCCAGCTGGTGAGCAAGTCAGAAGGATCTGCACGCCTCCAAAACTTCGGAAGGAAGGGCGGGTGGCCAGGGAGAAGGCCCAGCTGGTGTGGACTGGTGTGGGGCAGGGGGAGGGAAGGGCTGCCGACCGTGCCAGACGGCTCGGTCACAGACTTTGCCCACCGCCTGCATCCTCCCTCCCTCCCATCTCTCCCCTTCCCCCCTGGCCTGGCTCCTCAGTAGGGACTCTCTGGGCAGCTGGTGCTCTTGTCTTCACTGCCGCCTGCCAGCTGGTGCCTTAACTGATGAATCTTTGCTCCTTCCCCGGGGACAGGCCAGAGAGGGCGTGGAAGGCAGTTTGGACTCAGGCTTCCGAGGGGTGGGGACCCTCCAGCCCAGGTGAGCCTCCTCCCCACGTCTCCAGTGCCACAGCCCAAGGGTTTGGGGGTCAGTGGACAGACAACCCACCGGGCCTAGAAGTCCGGAGGGCAGGATGCCAACCCCTGTTCTCCACTGGCTGACCTTGAGAGGACGCTCCTTCCTCTCTCTGGGCGATGGGCGAGAAGTCTCGTTAGAGCCGAGCCCCCACCCCCGCATGCCCCCCTCTTCACAGCATGGAGGCCAATTGGGAAACTGAGGTTTCAAGAAGCGAGCGATTTGCCCAAGGCCACACAGCTGGCGGAGTCAGCCGTGTCTGGCTCTTTCCACTCCACCATAATGGCTTCGATTTATCACCTGTGAAACAGAAATGAATTAGTAACATCTAGTGCGTGGGGCGGGCGCGAGGCTTCAGGGAGGCAACGCAGGTAGAACGATTACGGGCTCGAAGATGATTGATGGGCCTGCAGGCCCTCAGCCTGGCTCTGCCTTAGACCACCAGGGAAAGACGCCCCCCTTCCGTGGACTCGGTCCTTCAGCCTGAAAGAGGACGGAGGCGCATTCCCTTGAGTAATGCTAACGTGCTGGGCCAAAAGAGAGACTCACTGTTGTTATCAGAGAGGCAATTAAGACAACAGATCAAGGAGGAGGGACAGAGGCTGAGGAGGTTAGAGGTTGATCCTTTGCCTCCCCCGTCCCCACTCGGGAACCCAGGGCAAGAGCAAAGAAGAAAGGCCCAAGGTCATTCCCTCTTTCCACACGCATTTGCTGAGGTCCATTCTGGTGATGCAGATAGAAGGGTCCCACATGGACCCTGTCCAGAGGGAGTTCAAATTCTAGCGGATTCCCCTGCCCCTCACCTGCTCCCCGACTCCAGACTCAGCACCGCCACATGAATCAAGCCCCTACTTGTTCTACATCCTAAATATCACTGGAGTCCTCAGAGCCCCAACCTCAGCTCGGGCCTCAGCATTTCTCACCTGGGCCTTCCTACCAGTCCTCTGATCCGTTGGCTTCACTTGCCCGCTCCAAACCGTCATGACCCTGGAGTTTGCTCAAACTCGCAGGTCTGACCCTGGCCATCCTCTGCCCAGAAGCCCTCCGTGCGTGTAATTAAGTTCAAGTAACAGATTTCACTTCCCACGACTCCCAAGACCAGGCCTCTCGGTCTGGTCTGGTGGTCAACCCTGAGAGTCGGGCCCCTGCCCGTTTTTCCAACCTCCTCTCACACTGGATCCTTCACATGAAATTCCTCTCCGGTCCCTGAAGGAGCCTGACCACCTCCCAGCTGCCAATGTCTAGTCTCTACACAGCCCTGAAGGACTCAGAGCTGACTCCGCCCTTAGCCTGCCATGGCTTCCTACTGCCCTCCTGGCAACATCCCCATTCCTTCACCGTCCCCACCCTCCAGGCATGGCCTCCTCCAGAAGCCCTCCTGGATCAACACCCACCACTCAGCCCAGATCACACCAGTTCCTTCCATACCTGGCGTGGACCTCCACATGCTGCATTCCGACTGTCGGGGGCACATAATTGGGGCTTTGATAGGAACCTCTGCCCTCCAGGCATCTGGGCCAGCTGGAGGCGGTTAGCAGGGGGTTACAGCAGACTCGGGAGACGGACAGCTTGGTTCAAATCCAGGCACTAGCGCTTACTGAGTGACTTTGGGTAAATCTTCACCCTCCCTATGCCTCAGTTCTGTTATTTTAAAAACGGGGCCGTCAGTGGCGCCCACATCCTAGGGTGCTTGTAAGGATGACACAGGCTAGTGCTTGCGGAGTGCTTCGGTGGCATGTCACACATAAACTCCTCGGCGCGGAGGCCAGGCATAGACATGGGCCATTGTCCCACTAGCACGTCCCATGTGGCGTGCCCTGATGACAGAGACAGGGGCCCCTCCCTTCTCAATGAGGTGGTATTTGCTTTAAAAAAAAAGTTAATGTTTATTCAGTCTTGGGCGTTTGTTACATTTCTCTCCATATTTTTCTGTATTTTTGGACCATTTCACAAATTTATTTTAAAAAATGAGTAGTGATTAGTGAAGGTGGACAGGAGGAGGGAGTGGCAGGCAGAGGGAAGAGAACCAGTGTGACAGCAAACACTCACTGGGCTCATCCTGTGTCCCGGGCACTGTGCTAAGCATCTGATGTTGGTACCTGGGTTTGGGGGCAGCTACCAGTTTGGGGTGGCAGAAGGGGTGTCTGGGTGAGACAGGGTGACTGGGGAAAGCACAGACCAGGCAGGGCCTCACTGGCCATGCTGAGGGATTGGGACTCTGTCCTGGGGGCACTAGGGAGCCACAGGCGGCTGTGAGTAGGGAGGGGCAGGGTGTGGAAAGGCCTCTTGGGGGCTGGGTGGGGAAAGGCTGAGACTGGAGGCAGGGAAGCCCGGGAGGGGCTGGCATGGGGGCCCAGGAGGAGAGGAGGAGGCCTGAGCTGGGATCGAGAATGTGGGTGAGGGGCAACAGGAGGAACAGGGCTTGGAGGCTCTGAGGACGCGACAGGGAGGAAGGGGCCGGAACTGCCTGGTGAGTGGATGGCAGGGTCCAGCCCACAGATGGGGAACCCAGCGGGAATCAGAGGGTTCGGAGAAATGCTGAGCTCTATTCAGGGCCCTGGAACCCGTTTCCACATCCACAGGTCTTCTCCCTCGTTGTCTGCTCCTCCCTGCTGACTGACGGCTACCAGAACAAGACGGACTCCTCGCAGCTCTACTGCGTCCTCAACAGCAACCACGTGGCCTGCAGCTTCGCCGTGGGGGCCGGCCTCTTGGCCTTGCTCAGCTGCCTGGTCTTCCTGGCCCTGGACGCCCACGAGAACCGCATCGCCAGCACCCGCTTCGAGACGGCCTTCCAGCTCCTGGACTTCATCCTGGCTGGTGAGAGCCGGCGGCCACCGCCCACAGCTTCCCTGCTCTTGCTCCCGGCCCTCCCCGGCTCCAGGACACCTCCCTTCGCTGCCCAGCTGGCCGTGTGTGACCCAAAGCCCTGTCCCTCCCTTCTCACAGCTCGTTGGCACCTGCAATTTCCTGCCCAGGGAGTAATTACTCCGTCCTTTAGACTCAGTGTAAGGGTCACCTCTTCTGATCCCCAGGCCGATTCTAGAAGCCTCCCTTCTGCCCGCCCTTCCTCCTCGTCCTCCTTCTCCACACAGGGCCATTCCCAGCATCTCAGGGCTGCAGGGGTCCTCAGTGGCATTGAGCTCATCACCCTCTAAGGGAGCTTTCTGCGAGGGTGGGAACGTTCGGTGCTTACGCTTCCCAATACAGCAGCCGCTGGCCACATGAGCCCCTGAGCACTTGAAGTGCGACCAGTGGGGCCATGAGGCTGAATTTTTTTTTTTTTTTATCTTTTGAAAAGATTTTATTTATTATTTTTAGACAGAGGGGAAGGGAGGGAGAAAGAGAGGGAGCGAAACATCAATGTGTAGTGTCCTCTGGCGTGCGCCCCACTGGGGACCTGGCCGGCAACCCAGGCATGTGCCCTGACTGGGAACCGAACCAGTGACCCTTTGGTTCACAGGCCGGCACTCAATCCACTGAGCCACACCAGCCAGGGTTTGCTTTTTTTTTTTTTTTTTTAATTTTAATTGATTGAAATGTAAACAGCCGCATGTGGCTGCAGTGGGCAGCGCAGCTCCCCTCCAGCAGTGTGTCTTAACGGAGGGCTGGGACGGAGAGGCCACGGGCCATGCAGTGAGCCCCAGCCCGACCTTTTCCAGACCAGCAGCCCTTCCTGAGCCAGCTCTCCCCTACCCCCCACCCCTGCCTTTCTTCTCTCCTGCAACCCTAGTCGTCTGGGTAGGCATCTGGTTCCTGGGGTTCTGCTTCCTGGCCAACCAGTGGCAGCATTCGCCACCCAAACAGTTCCTCCTGGGGAGCAGCAGCGCCAAGGCCGCCATCACCTTCGCTTTCTTCTCCATCTTCATCTGGGTGAGGATGGGCCCCTCCCTGGGTACCCTCTGCAGGGCAGTCGCGGGGGCTACAACAACCTCCCAGCCACCCAGCAGTTCCCCCGTGCCTCCGCCAGCCCCTTCCCTGACTCCTGGGCAAATGGGAAAGAAGGCGCCGCTTCCTCAGAGCAGACGCGCAGACGCAGGCCAGCGTTGGGCATCGCGCTGGGTGCCCTTGACCAATGAGTGAGCAGTGCACACAGCGTACCCCGCGTCTCCCCCCACCCCACCCCTAGGCCAGGCCCCAGCCCAGTCCCTCTCCTCTCCTGCCAAGCCTAAGGCAGCCACCAGCACACCCTTCTCTGCCTACAGATATTCCAGGCCTACCTGGCCCTCCAGGACCTCCGCAATGATGCTCCAGTCCCCTACAAGCACTCCCTGGATGAGGGTGGCCTCGTGCTGACCACCCTCTCCCCGCCTTCTGCCACCAGCCCGATCAACACGCCCACCGCTGGCCCCAACAGCATGAATTATGCCAGCTCCTCCCTGTCCTCCTACCTGACCACTCCCAAGGTCCCCCGCCTCGCTATGATGCCAGACAACTAGACATCGTGGCTCACCTCAGTAAAGAGCGCATCCTCCCTCCAGAAGGGTTTCTGAAAACAGCCCCTCCTTCTCATGTCTCTCCCTTTCTGGTTCCTGGAGTGGCCAGCGGTGGGGGAAAAGCCAATAAGGTGGCCTCAGGGGTCTCTGTAGCGAGTCTGTACCACCTCCTAGACTCTCCAACTGGGTACCCCCGTGATAGTAGCAGATTAGAGGTGGTGACAGGAAAGAGGCATGTCTTTTGGGCCCGTCACATGCCGAGCCCTTTGCTCCGCACATTAGCCGTGGGAGGCACAGGGCATCCCACTGCCCAGCTGAGGAAATCCAAGTTCAGAGAGAAAAGAATGCTTCCGCCCATAGATAGAGAAAGCGCTAAGAATCAAGGCCCACACCGGAACCGGCCCTGTTGCTGACGCCAGAGCCCAAGCTCCTTCACTTGCTCCACTGACAAGGGACCCAACTCAGAACCAAGCTGTGTGATGAGTCATTAAAGGAACAGGGAATGGTGAGTCAGTGGCTGAGGTCAGGGAGATGCTGGAGGGTTTTATCCTAGAACTCCCAAAGCTCATGGAGGACTTGTGCACAGGCCACAGAATGCTGTCTGTAGGGCCAAGCAGGTAACCCCAGGGGGCGAAGCACCCATTAAGTACATAGTGGAGGCAGAGGCCCGTCCGAGGGGCACTCCCCACTCAGCACCGTGGGCCCAGGGTTCCCACAGCATCGCTGCCCAATTGAACATAATGTCAGCTATAGGACGGGAACTTTAGAGTCTAGTAGCCACAGTAAGTAGAACAAAACAAGTGAAATTTTCATATATTTTATTTAACCCAATATATCCAAAATATGACCAACATGTCATCAGTATAAAAAATTATTAGATATCTTACATTCTCTTATACCAAGTTCTCGAACTTGGCCCCCTTTGCATATTTTACATCTCAATTTGGACTCACCACATTTCAAGTGCTAATGGTAACATGTAGCTGATGGCCACCACGTTGGGCAGTGGCTCTCTAGAACCTTCTATTTTCTTCTAGAACATTCAGCTATCCCTTTATGTGAAATTTTCTTTTAATGTTATGCAGGCTGAACAAAACACACACACACAGGTCATGGTGGCCTGCAGAGCATTCATTCACTTACAAACTGGACATGGGGATCAGAGCTATAGGGAGTCAAACGTGGGTTCCGCAGTCCCTTTGCAAGGTTTCCTATGGGGCAGGCCCCATGCTCAGCTCTGGGGTGCAAAATAAACAAGACGTGGTCCCTGTGGGCACCGGGGAGAAACGGAATCCACAGAGTGGAGCACAGTGCAGTGAGGGGGAATGGGAGGACTGGCGCTCTTGTCCTCACTGTCGCTAGGTGGGTAAGCTGGGGACACATCACTTAGTTTTTCTGGGCTGGAAAGCTAGAGACGGGCCAGACTGGGAGTGATGGTTTTCGGACTAAATTCAAAGGGGGCCACCTCCCAGCCCGAAATCCCCCTAGCATCCCCGTTCCTGCATTTTCCATATCAGGCCCCTGGGCAACATTCCTCTAAACAGAAGGTCCCCTGGCTTAAGGCAAAGAAAAACATAAATAGTTGAAAACCCCCACAGCAGTGGCTTTTAAAACACACAGGCTCCAGCGCCAGGAAGCGTGGGCACAAACCCACTTCTGCCACTCGCCTCAGTTTCCTCCACAGAGCGACCACTTCTGGGGTGCCAAGGGGCCAGTGCGCTCTTCCATGTAACCCACCTTGCCTGAGGCACTAACAAAATGCTCAGGAACTGCCAGCTACCTGCTTCCTGAAGCTTCCAGAACCATCCTGTGGGAGATCTGGGGGCAGTTAAGGAAGGTCTCGGTGGACATTTAGAGAGTCTGACTAATTCCGGGACAAAACCCCCATGGTTTCCAGGGCCTGGCAGCTAATGGCAGTGAAGGAAAGAGGCTGGGTGTAGAGGGAGACATGGAAAACATCTCACTTTCCTTTTACCTCCACAAACGAAAACAGAAAACGACGTGCCAGTCCTGGGGACCGTGGGGGAATGCGTGCGTCTGTCCCTTCAGCTCCAGCCACCTGCTGCCACCCAGAAACGAGAACCCAGCATTGTCAGGCAAACGGATTTTTTTTTTCCCCCAAAAAAATCCAGAAATTCAGATTTTAATGTGAAACTCTGGTTTTTAAAGACTGGCAACCAATTCTTTTCTTTTTTTTTTTTTTGTTTAAAGCAAACAGAATGGCTCAACAGAATGCCAAATGAGGCTGGGATGGTGTGGCGGGGGTGCTGCCTGCTGGTAACCTCCAAAGGTCCTCTGTCACCCTGAGATTTGGGAGAACAGTCAGGGATAGGAAGAATCTTCAAGACTTTTTTCCTCCAAAGCATCTCCCCAGTGGAACCGTGAGGGGTCAGGGTACAGCTCTGCATCTTGGGAAATCCAGTTTCTCATCCTCCTGCTCCTCGCAGGCCTTAGCCGCCTGTGGGTGGTGGACGGCATAAAGCGGAAGCAAAGAAAGGGGCTCAGGTGGGACCCCACAAACGCCAGAGAGAGGGCAAGGAGTAGCGAAAGAGGTGTCATTTTCCTCGGTTTATTTCAAGAGAACAAAGAATCAACCATCAATTCTGTACAAAAAACACGGTGCCCAAGTCATGGTGACCCTGGAGCCAGCCCCCTAAATGCCCAAAAAATGAGGACAAGACTAAAAAACCCCAAACTCTGGGAAAAAAATTATGAAAAATCAGGGGAGACCTTTCCTCCCCTCCTCCCTCTCCCCAGCCCAGAAGTTTGGGGGGCTGGGGCTGTGTTCGCAGCCAGGGTGGGAGGTCGGGAAGGTGGGCGCAGGCAGATTTAGTGTTTGGCAAACAGTGGGGCTGGGGGGTAGGATCTGGAAGGGAGCTAAGGGGCTTGGGAGAGAGAAGAGATCTCCCACCCTGTGCCCCCCTCCCCAATACAGGATACTCGAAACAGTTTATAAAATTGGAGCCAGAGACTAGAAGAGAAAGGAGTCATCAGAATCAAAAACTAAATAGTGGAAAGATTTTTTTTTTTCTTCTCTAAAAGGCAAAAAACTACAAACAGCCCAGGTCCTGAGCTCCCCAAGTCTCAGGTCCTCCACCACCCCCTGAAACCCGGCAGGAGGAAGATGGGGAGTGGGGAAAGGTTGGATCTTAAAAAAGTCACCCCTGGACAGGAAGGCTCTTCATCTTTCGTCGCCTTCCCCTGCCTCTCTCCGCCGTTGAGGAGAGGGATGGCGAGGACCAGGGCTACGCTGGCAAACTCAGCTTCTTCCCCTTCAGGACTGTGAGGAGAGAAAGGGGTGCAGGCGTGACGACGGGGCGCCCCCTCGGAGGGGGCAGGGGGAACGGCCTCCCACACTCCCCCAACAGGGGTCTGGACACTGGGATGGGCAGAAAGACGAGGAGGGTTGGCCCCAGGACCCGGGATTGTAAACTGGAGCAATCAGCCTGAATTACTGAGGGGTGGGGTGGGGGAACCCTAGTCCCGTCCCGGTGGCTGAGCATTGAGACCAGAGGAGGCCCCATGTCTTCCTCCTCTCTCCCACCCTCGAAGGACTCAGGCTGGAGGCTTTGGATTGCAAGAGGGAGCTGGGGTCAGAGGGTCTGGCAGGCCTGGGCAAGTGAGACCACCCTCTCCCGCCCTCCCAGCCTTAAGCCTGAGTGGCCCAGGGCTGCCTCCGGGCCTCTGCCTTCCTGTCCATTCTTTCCTTCACAGCGACTGCCGCCTGATTTCTCAGGTCTCTGCTTTAATCATCTCCTCAAAGAGGCCTCCCCAGAGACGCCCCCCCGCCCAATGCAAAGCAGCCCCCTCACTCTCCGGGGCTGTTCGCAGCCCTGGTTTCCTTCTGTCGTAGCTCTCTGCACTGCTTGCAGCCATCTCTCTTTACTTGTTCATTCACCATCTCCCCCAGCAGGATTTATAAGGGGAGGGGCGGCCCATCCATCTTTTTTCCTACTGTCGCACCCCCAGAGCCCAGCTCCGTCCAGGGACATGGAAAGTGGTCAATAGATGAATGAACCAATCAGTCAGCCAATCAATCAGTCATAGGGCCTGAGTCCCCGAGGGTGAGGACAGAGATCAATGAACAGAGACGAGGCCCTCCCTTCTCTGAGCACTGCCAAGGCTGTGGACTTGGGAACTCCGGGTTATTTTATGGGTTTGAGGCTGACACCGACAGACCTCAGGACAGGAGGAGGGCTTAGGACAAATGGTGAGCGAGGAAAAGCCAGAGGCCAACCGTGCCCCTCTCTGTCCTGTCTCCTTTTCCCGCAAATGCCCAAGGGCTAGGGAGAGGACCGCCTGGCCACTGTGTGGTCCAAGGAGGACGCACCTCTCTGCAGGAAGACAGCCCCTGCTGCGTTGCCCTCTTCCCTCAGAGATGTGGGGGCCAAGGGGAGCGACTCCTTGGTCCCTAGGGAGGCCAGGGCTGGGGGGCTGAATTCCTAGGAGGGTGGGGGCCCTGGGGCCCCTTGACATGGAGAGGAAGCCGTCCCTTCCCTGAGTGACCCAGGGCTGGGGCGATGGAGGGCGAGAACTGGGGAGGGAGCAGGACCCCTCCGGCCGGCCCCCATGCTGGTACCTTTGGTGATGTAGAGGTAGAAGAAATCGCAGTAGAGGACCGTCTGGACCAGGCCGGCCACGATGGCGATGAGGTCAAAGAAGCCCTCGAAGTGGTAGCGCCAGATCCAGTTGAAGAGATAGAGCGTGCGGTAGACACCCAGCGCGAACAGGTAGTGGCTGGTGATGGTCTCTGCCTCGCCCGTCTTGCTCACCATGAAGAGCTGCGGCAGGATGGCCACCGACTCCAGGTAGATGGAGAAGGTCCAGAGGATCTGCAGGGAGGAGGCAGAGCAGGGGCAGAGGGCAGGGTGAGGTGAGAGGGGCCAGGGCGGGAGAGAACGCAGGTGGCAGTGACGGGCAGAGCCGCAGACAGCGATGGATGAGAGGAGACGGGACAGCAGTGCCTACCAGCCGCACTTCCTGTGTGCCAGACAGCGCTCTGCCTGCGCCACATGTTCTCATTTAAGCCTCAGCACGACCCCGTGAGGGAGGTGCTGTTATTAACATCCCCGTTCTACCAAGAAGGAAACGAGCCCAGAGAGGGGAAGAGACTTGCCCAAGACCAGGCAGCTAGCAAGTGGCAGAGCTGGGATGCAAACCAAGGGTTCAAAGGCGGCGTTCATGAGTACTCGGCAATGACGCCTCTCCAAACGGCAGACTAGGTGGGAATCTTGGCGCGGAGCCTTCCCTTCTATGGGATCTTGGGCAAGAGACCCAGATTCTCCGAGACTCCACTTATCTCTGAAATGGAGATGTTTTCCTGCCCTTGCAGGGGCGACATTCTGTGTGCAGTCTTTAGGGTCATAAATCAGACCGTGTCACTCTCTGGCTTAAAACCATCCAGTAGCTAACTTCTTATTGCAACCAGAATAAAACCCAAATCTAACATTGGTCTTCAAGGCCCTCCCCAGTCCAGCCTCATCTCCTACTCCCTCCCCTCGATCTCAGTGCTGCACCCAGGCCTTCTGTCTGGCCCTCTGTCCTGCTAGGCTCCTTTCCACCCCAGGGCCTTTGCACTTGCTACTCTGCAGCACTTCCCCCAGACTGTTGCATTCTGCCTCTTCCTCCTCCTTCCAGGCTCAGCTCACCAGCCACCTCCTAAGCAAGAACTTCCCTGACCACCCACCCCCTAGGACTGTCACATCACCCCGTCTCATCTCTTCCCCGGAAGCCCTCCCCAGAACGTGAGCCACGAGGTTCAGGAGCCTCCATCTCGTTCCCTCCATGACTCCGTCCCTGGCACATATTCCATGAATGAATGAATGAATGAATGACTGAATGCGAGTGAGCTCCCCTGTGCTTGTCACGGGCCACCATTTAGGGACCAGTGACAGTCATCACTCGTGAGCAGGACAGGGCACCATGGGAGGGGGAAGAAGAAACTGCAGACATCTGCCAGCCCCTTTTCAGTCCTCAGTAACCTGAAAGTCCCATCTGGGGTAACTCGTGACCCACGGACGCACCAAAACCTTCCCTCAGAGAACAAGGCCAGGTGGCAACGCGGCTCCTCCTCGGTTGTTTTGGTTTGTGGGAGGGAAGTGGGTAACACCAGGACATAGTCATAACCACGCAAGCTTATATAGCATTTACTACGAGGCGCTGCCCCCTGAACCTCACAGGCGTTAACTGGCTACTGCCTTCACCCTATCAGGTAAGTCCTATTCTTATCCTCTTTATACAGATGAGGAGACTGAGGCCCAAGGTCACACAGGTAAAATGTGGGCAGATTCCTACCCAGCAGCTGGACTCCAGGGTTCGCTCCCATAATTGTTCGGAATCCTCCGGCAAGGCTCTTAGCAAGGCAGGTTAGTGGAAGCTCTTGGGAAAGTTACCAATTAAATCGATACACGCCCAGCTGTTACCCCTGGAGTCACCCTTGGGGCTAGAATCGTAACACAGCGGGATATGGGAGGTCACGTTTTCATCACATTTATTTTTATCTATTCATGACATCTGAAATTTTAAAGAAGAGTTTCCTTCTATGATCACAAAATAACTTTTTGAGTATGTGTCGACCGAGAGCATAGTGTTTGAAAGCAGGCGGGCCTGGGTCGGAGACCTGTGAGCTCTCTCCTGAGCCTCACGTTAGTTCTCCAGGAAGTGGGGATCAGGATGTCTGCTTCCCCAAGTGGCCAACGGATCAGACAGGGCGATGGCGTTTTCTGAATGGCCAGCACGGAGCCAGATGCTCAGCCTGTTCCAATACTTTACACAAGAGAACTCCCCCCTCTGAATGAGGGGACCGAAAAAACCAGAGTCCAAAGGCCTGGGTTCTGGCCTGGCGCCTTCCACCTGAGCAAGCCCCCTGCCTCCCCCAGCCTCAGTCTCCCCCTCTGCAAAATGGACCTGCTTGGGCAAGCACTCCGGGTCAGGTGGTGACAATATGTTTTGCAAAGTCCGGGCCCGGCGGCCAAGCCCGGCATTCCCACCACAGCCCGGTGCAGCCTCCTCCGACATTTCTGGGATGTGTGGGCCAAAGTCATCCTCTGTCAGATCTGTCCGGCCTACAGGGTGCTTTTAGAAATATATTTTGAGCCTGTGGCCCAAATTTTACAGCGAGATCTCACGGGAAAACTCTCGAATTGTGGCTTCTGTTGAAAACGTCAGCCCATCCGGCCACTCAGGGCTAGCTTCCTACAAGGCAGGAGCGCACAGATTTAGCGCAGGTCCTCCCAAAATTCGTCCCAGGACTTTGCACAGGTGCCACCAAAATGCCACAGAAGAAAAACCATGACAGCTCATGTTTAGGAGTAAAAGTATCGGCATGGTATGAAACGCTTCAGTCGCTGAAGATACATTAACATAGAACTTCCTCACGGTGCTCTACCAATATCAACCCCTCTGAAGTGGCAACTGAGGACCCCCCCGCGACAGACAAGGAAACTGAGGTGCAGAGAAATTGACTTGCTCGAAGTCCCACCACTACTAACTGGGTTTCGAATCCCTGCTCCCCGGCTCTAGAGTCTTAAGTGTTCAACCTCTAGGTGATGCTGTATAATCTCAGTCAATCCTCTTGGAGCCTGATGTCCACTTCATAAATAAGGAAAGTGAGGCACAGAGAGGTCAAGTCACATGCCCAACGTCACGCTAACAGAAAGTCGCAGATTTGGGACTTTCCAAGTAGCCTGGCTCCAGAGCCTCTGTCCCCAATTCCTGAGCTGTTCACTACGCAGTTGACCTTGAATGAGTCACGTAGACTCCCAAAGCCTAAAGTTTCGGCATCTGTGAAATGAGGCTGCTGTGAAAAGTGATGGGTGAATGTACATGAAATACACAAGCAGTACCTGGCCCCCAGTGCCTGGCTGCTGTTGCATTAACATCATCAGATCCCAGAGCCCACACACCGAACTTTATGTCCTAAGATAAGAAGTTGGAGCAAATCTTGCCAAAGAAAGCCTTTGAGAGGAATCTGCTGTCAACAGCTCTTCTGCCACAGCCCATCCGCCACTACGGGGACCCTGCCAGGTAGCCTACCTCTAGAGGGGTAAAGTCATGGTTGACCAGGAACGCAAGGACGGCCGTGGGGACAACAAGGAACTCCACCCGGAACGTGTCGTGGTTCCCATCGTAAGTGGCTTTGAACTTGCTGTAAATCATCCAGACTGTCGTGAAGGAGCAGGTGATATAGACCACCTGTTGAGGGGGATGACAAGGAGGGCACTTCAGCTCGGGGCACGAGGGGCCTGTGCCCCCAACAGGCTCAGTCCCAGAAGTCTGGGACCCCAGCCCCTTCTCTCTCAGACCCAGGAGTCTCAGCCCCTGTCACCTCCTCCCTCAAACCCAGAAGTCTGGGACCCACATTCCCCCCTCAGGAGGGCCCAGGAGGTGGGCTGGAGCTTCACCTTCATACACGTGTTGTACAGCGAAATGTAGTTGGTGAAAAGGTCCAGGTAGCGGGCAGTGAACACCACAGCAAACAGGACCTGGCTCTTCCCTGAAATCCCTGTGGTGCAGAGAGAGTGGGGGGAGTCCGGGGGTGGGCTGCACGCGGAATACACCGGGGCCCGGCGCCTGGGATGAGCCTAGAAGCAGCTCTGGAGTGCAGTTGTCCCTGGAGGCCTCCCCAGCGCGCCCTGCCAGAGCAGGGCCCTTTCCCACCGCCCACAGCCAGGGGGCAGCCCGGCTCCGGAGCTACTCCAGCCCGAGGCTCTGTCCCAGACTAGGCCTCAGGGCCAGCCCCGGTCCCCTCAGGGTCCCCCCAAGTCCAGACTCCACGTGGGGCCTCAGGAGAACCCTACTTGACCTCAGTGCCCCAGAACCTGTCGCTTCCCTCCCGCTCTCTTCCTGGCCGCCACGGTCCACGTCACCAACTCCCAGCCACCTCCCTGCCTGCCACGGGTCCCTGTTCAAGCCCCGGAACCCGGTGCCGCCCACAGTGGGGTTGGGGGTGGCTAAATTGGGCGCCTGGTGCCACCCCCACCAAACTGTATGCACCCCCAGTCTGGTGAAGGGAGCTGACCCCCAGGTGACCCCCGACCTGGGAGGAGGGATCCCCAGCAAACGGTAGGGGGAGGGACCCTTCCCCCTAGTGCCTCCGAACCCGTCCCCGAGTCGTGGAATGTCCCCCGCACTCGCCCCCGCACTCCCGCTCCCGTGGGCGTCTCACCGGCACACGAGCGGGACTTCCAGATTTTGAGCAGTAGCAAAATGATGGCTAGGAGGTGGGAGAGGTCTCCCAGGAATCGGAAGAGATTCATGGTTGGGGGGGTCTGGCAGGGCTGGAGGGAGGCAGGCTGTTGGGGGACTGCCCCCCGGGGCGGCTGTTCTGGCCGGGCGGCTGGGCTGGAGGGCGGGAGAGGGGCCCTCGGGTGGGCTCCGCTCCTGGGAGGGGGCTCTTGGAGGGGGAGCCGAGGCGCGAGCTGGTGGCGGAGCCGGAGCTGGGAAGAGGGAGGAGGGCGGGAGGGGGAGGAGTCCGGGTGGGAGGCTCCGCCCCAGAGGGCGGAGTCCCGGCTCTCTGGCGCCCCCTACCCTGCACCAGCCGGCTTGCAGAGTCTGTGCTGAATGCACCCCCAAGACCGCCTCCTAAAAATTTACGGGTTCACCGGGATCTGAAACTCCCAAATCCGGCACCTGCTCCCCTAGGCAGTCTGTGTCCACCTGTGCCCTTGACAGCGATTAGAGAGGTTGGCCCCCGAGTTTTAAAAATCCTAGACAGGGATCCAGAGGCTGGCTTTTCATGGGCCTCAAGCTCTAATCCACCTGAAGGACAAGAGAGCAGCCCCCCAGGGCTTCCCTCAGACCCAGGGGTCCCGCACCCCAGCGCCCTCCCAGGACATGGAAGTCCGAGCCACCAGCCTCCCTCCCATCCCAGGACCCAGCAGTCCAGTCTCCCAGACCTCTCCTCCCTCAGGACCTAGGAATCTGGAACCCCACCCTGCTCCTCTCCTAGCACTCAGGAGAACAAGCATCCAACCCCTTGCTTCCCCAGGACCCAGGAGTCCAGGCTCCCAACCCTCCTTCCTTAGGGTCCCACTTCAACCATCTTATTTCCAGCATCTTGACCCAGGAACCTAGGGGCACAATTCCTTCCTCCCTCTGAGACCCGCAAATTCAGCCCCCAAGACTCTTCTTTTTCAAGCCTTCACCCCTGCTTTCGCTCCGAGACCCTCAAGTCAGCAGCCCACTGACCTGGCCCCAGCCGCAGCTCCACAGTTGCCCCTCACAGGTGCGCGATCACGCTCGCACACACACACACACGCACACACTCCTGGCCTCTGCCCTCAGGAGCCCAACGCATTAGAGAAGCGCTGGGCCCAGCCTCTCTAGCAGGAGGGGTGGGAGCTGGGCAGCTGGCCTTGAGGGGTCTGAAAGGGCCAGGTTTTGTCTACTAGGGGGTAGATGTCCTCCTGGAAGTTAGTACCCACAAGTAAGGTAGGCCACGGCCCTTCAATAAAAGAAGGGGTACGGAGGCGTGGGTTCCTCAGAGAGGTGGGTGGGCATCCGTGAGCCTTGGACTAGTAGACCCCTGCCGGTGGCTTGTGCTAGGGGATCAGGTTGTCTGAGTGCTTAAAAAGGACTCAGGTTTGGAGGACGGGTCCTGGATTATTGAGTGCCCGTGGAGAAGGAACCAGGTGCATGGACTCTTGGCTCTGAGGGAGGAGGGGCTGGGGGCGTGAACTCCTGAGTTCTGGGGGAGGAGGGGTCTGGAGACATGAATTTCTGGGTCTGAGAGAGGAGAGGGCTGGGAACCCAGCCCCCTTGCTGCATAGAGACCTAGTTTGCAAGCCTAGCCTCCTGGATCCACATAAGCCAAAAGCTGGGTCCTAGCATGTTGGAGACTGAAGTCGGCGAATGGCCTCCTGCTTGTAAAGACTCAAAGTGGGGAGGGGGCAGAGGGCAGCAGCCCCCTGGGCCCTGAAGGCCAGGTCCGAAGCTGATGTTTCAATGCCAGATTCTGAGTCCCTGCCTGCTCCCACTTCCTCCCTTTTCATCGGCAGCCCCTCACCCTCTTGTCCCAGGAGGGAGGCAGAGGCTGGGAGCTGGGGTGGGGGACAGCCCCCTCCCCCAGCCCCGGCAGGAGGAGGGGTCCCCAGGGAGGCCAAGAGGGGGGCTGTGGATCTCCCGGCAGGGGCGGACGGGGACTGAATGTTAATCGCATCCCGAGTGAGTGTGTGTGTGTGTGAGAACAGAGCGAGTGAGTGTGCGAGTCCCTCCCGCTCCGGCTCCTCCAAGCCGCGGCCGCCGCGCCACCCTCCGCCCGCAGCCTCCCTCGGCCATCCGTACCCAGCTGAGGGGGGGTGTTGGCCTGGGTGGGTCCGCCCGGCCCCCAGGGGTCTCTCGTGCATCTGCCATCTGCCCGGTGAGGATCTGTGGGTCCGGGTGTCTGGGGCTGGGCTGGTGGAGGGGGGGTGTGTCTGTAAGGGCTGCGGCGGCGGCGAGGGAGGGAGGGTCTGCCTGTCTGTACCGACCCTGAGCCGCCTGCCTGGGTGCCGTGGGTACCCCAGCTTCCTCCCGCCAGCGCCCAAACCCGAATGGATGGTGTGTACCTGGGCTCTGTGCCTCCTGCCTGCGTCCGGCCGGGCGTCTGGCGTCCCTGGCTGCCTGTGTGTCCTCCTGTCTGTCGCACAGCCCCTGACGGCAGTGGCAGCCCGGCCCCCATCGGACCCCTGCGTGTGCGTGTGTGTGTGTGTGTGTGTCTCCCTTCTCAAGCTCCGGGGGTGTTGAAGGGAATCCCAGGGAAGTGAGGTGGTGCGTGTGTGCGTGTGTATGTGTGTTTCTGCCTGGGTTTCAGAGTGGGGGCGCCCAGGGGGGGTCTGGAGGTGGCCAAGCAGAGAAGGGGCAAGCAGTTCCCCAGACAGGCAGTCTTCCGCCCCTCACACAAACACACACATCGGCCACTGGCTTCAGAGGTGACCCAGACAGACAGACAGACACAGACACGGGTGGGGGGGGGCGCTGAGGGCACAAAGAAGGGGTGCGAATGAGCCAAGGAGAGGCGGGACTGGACACATGGACAGGGTCGGGGGGAGGAGCGGGGGCTGAAGCAGCAGAGGGGGGCACCCCGGGTGGGCGGAGGGGGATCCCCACGGGGTCGGGGCGGTGAGAGGACACCCCGACAGCCTCCGCAATGTCCGGGGCCCAACTTCCAGCGCAACATGTGTAGCGGCGTCCTCGCCTAGCCGGGGTGGCCGCAACCTTGGGGGACAGACAGGGCAGGACGGACCGAAGAAGAGGAGGGAGAGCCGGAGCCAGGGACAAGCAGGAGGTCCCCGCCGTTACAGCTGCTGCCCCAGGGCCTGGCCCCCCAGTGGCTCTCTGAGCCCTCCGCGGAATCTTCGGGTCGCTGGACTCCGGGTTCCGGTACTAGCCCCCCCGCAATCCCCCCCACAGAACAGGGTCATGAAAAGGTAAGTCCGGGGTAGGGGATGCAGGGATGGGGGTGGGGATGTGGGCCCCCAGATCTAGGACAGGGAAAGTTGGCCCTGGGCCTCAGGGAAGGAGGGGGTATGAATAGCGAGCAGGGGTCTTTGTCTCCCCCCACCCCCACCAGCTCCCTTGTCTCTTGGGGACTCTCCTCTGGTCCCTCTCTTTCTCCATCTGAGTCCCTTTTCCCTGGCTCTCTACACCTCAGACTTCCTACCCACCCCCATTTCTCTGGCACTTTGCTTGCTCTCCCCAACCCCATTACCTGACACCCCCTATGTCTACCCCCATCTCTCCATCTCACC
>PVJD01015165.1:0-26040 GCA_004026545.1 Mormoops blainvillei | reverse complement strand
CTGGTAGGAACAAAATACACAGGGGGAGGTTAAGAATAGCATAGAAAAGGGAGAAGCCAAAGAACTTATTTGTAGGACCCATAGACATGAACTAAGGGACAGGGGGGTGCTGGTGGGACAGGTGGTGCTGGGCAGTGGGGAATAAAGGGGAGAAAAACATGGGACAACTGTGATAGCATAATCAATAAAATATACTTAATAAAATAGGCCCATTAAGACTGAATTCTTATCAAGAATTTTTTTTTTCAACATAGCAGTATGAAACTAGAAATCAACTGTAATAAGAAAACTGAAAAAAAATACAAACATGTAGACTAAAAAACATTACAAAGCAACTAGAGGACCAAAGAAGAAATGAAACTTGAAGTAAAAAGTACCTAGAAACAAATAAAAATGAAAGTACAACTCATCAGGATTTAGAGGATGTAGCAAAAATGATTCTAAGGAGGAAATTCATAGCTATACAGATCTATCTCAAGAAACAAGGAAAATCCCAAATAAAGGACTTAACTTTCCACCTATAGGAACTAGAAAAGCAAGAAAGCCTGAATGAGTAGAATAAAGGAAATAATAATTACCAAAGCAGAAAAGGAGACTAAGAAAAAAATAGTGGGAAAGATTACCGAAACTGTCAATATAACTTTAGTCATGTTTATGAAGACAAAAGAGAGTCAAAGTAAATAAAATCAGAAATATAATATATGCGTTTGCAACAGACACCACAGAAATACAAAGGATCATTAAAGAATAATATGAATAATTATATACCAACAAATTGAACTTGGAAAAAAATGAATTTCTACAAAGGTACAACCTCCAATTGTGAAAAAAGAAGAAAGAAACTGACCAGTGACTACTAGCAACACAATTAAACCAGTAATCAAAAAGCTTGTAACAATGTCCAGGGAAGATAGTTTGACAGCTTAATTCTACCAATGATTAAAAAATTTAATACCTATAACTCTCAAACTATTCCGAAATATGTAAGAGGAAGATAAACTTCCAAACTCATTGTAAGAGGCCAGCATTACTGTGATGCCAAAATCAGACAAAGGTATGGGGAAAAAAAGACAGGATTAATGCCAAATATCTCTTATGAACATAAATACCCAAATCTTCAACAAATTCTGCCAAAGAAAATTCAACAATGTATTACAAAGATTATATACTATGATCAAGTGGGATTTATACTACAGATTCAACAACAATGGTTAGATATCTGCAATTAGCACTATACACCACATTAACACCTATGACAAAATCATTTGATCATCTTAAGATGAAGAAAAAGCAACTGACAAAATTCAATATCCATTTATGATTAAAATAACCTCTCATTAAAGTAGGCATAGAGGGACCTTACCTTAATATAATAAAGGGTATATGAGGGGAGATGCAAAAAATAGAATTTATTTATAAAAAATTGTGTATTTATTCTTACATGTTTACACTTCAGTCACCTTCAAAGTACTCTGCATTGGATGCAGTACACCGATGGAGATGTTATTTCCCCTGCTCAAAACAGTTTTTTGCCTTGGCTGGTGTGGCTCAGTGTATTGAGTAGCAGCCTGTGAACCACAAGGTTACCAGTTCAATTCCCAGTCAGGGCAAAAGTCTGGGTTGTAGGCTGGATCCCCAGTAGGGGGTGCTTGAGAGGCAACCACACATGGACGTTTCTCTCCATTTCCTCCTTTCCCTCTGTCTAAAATAAATAAATAAATAAAATCTTAAAAAGAAACAATCAACAGCAGTTTCTTAATTCTACTTGTTTTTACATCGAGATGTTATAGTGACTGATTCTCCAAGCACTGGAACCTTGGGGTGGGGAGCCTCATGTGAGGCCTGGACCCCTCTCTCCTCATTTTGATGTGATACATTTAAGTGTGGGACCAGCTCATTCTATGTCTGTGCCTCCTATCATTTTCAGTGTGTTTTGTTTTGTTTTTCTTTTAAATTACGTAGTTGTAGGAATTCCAGCTCAGCTTTTCATGGTTTGGAATGATGGTTGTTCTATAGTTTAAATATAACTTTGAGGTGATTGTGCAAACAGGCAAGATCTGTGTTTACCTACACCACATCTTGACTGGAAGTCCAAGAAGCTGGCGCTTTCAACCATGTGTATTCATTTGACAACTGATCAGAGATTTTTAGATTCATAACCTAATTATCTCTAAAATTTTTAAATAGTAACAAAATTCAAATTTGAGCAGCAACCTACAGCCCCAGTATAGAGATGAGGCTGTGGAAGACAGAAGCTTCTGGAGTCCTAGGTAGTTCTTAAAGGGCTCACACACAGACTTACTTGGACTCCTTCCCTCTGGGCTCCAGAGCATGGGCAGCAGATTCAAAGGCATCAGAGACATATGAGGTGGAACTGACTTGTCTAGCTTCAGGCTGAGAGCTGGGAGGCAGTTTTCTGCCAGAAAAAAGTGCTGCCAGAGTCCACTGTTCCTTTTCTGAGTCCTCCCCCTACAGGGTCTTAGAACCAGTAGGCAGGTGCCACATTTAAGACTCCACTAACCTGGCTCACACAGTTTGCCCCTTCCTGGTTGTTCTCTGAGGCCCCATCCCACCCAAATTTCAGCCTCACCCAGCTGTTACCAGTGGCTTTTCTGTACAAATGGCTTGTCTTGGCCCATGCTTCAGATTTTCCTAACTTCTGTGAAACAAGTAGCATCTGGCTTTGTCAGCCCACACCTGGTGATAACCTGCCCCAGACCAGGCACTACCAGCAGTTGGCCCTGGCTAACAGTCCGTCCTCATCTGGGCACCTCCAAATGCAGCACAAGTAGTTGCCATCTGCATATTACTCTGTAGCTTATGCTGTGTGATCCCAGACAGAACACAGGTGATCACTGACCTTAAATGGGCCAGGGGCACTCAAGGCTCAATACAACAGGAGAGTGTACACATTCCACATGGTAGGTGCACACTGAGTACCCACTTTGAGTAATAGGGGAGGCTATGCCACTGGACCCTACAGGACACCTACTATATTAGGCTACTTTTACTAAGCCAGAGACACATAACAGCTCTATCTAATATATAGAAACAAACAGGGAGGCTGCCAAAATGGAAAGACAAAGAAACATGGTCCAAATAAAAGAATATATCAAAACTCCAGAAAAAGGCCCTGGTTGTTATAACTCAGTGGATTGGGTGCCAGCCTGTGAACCAAAGGGTCTCCAGTTTGATTCCCCAGTAAAGGCGCATGCCTGGGTTGTAGGTCAGGTCCTAGTACGGGGTGTGCGAGAGGCAACCACACTTGGATGCATTTTTCCCTCTCTTTCTCCCTCCCTGCCCCTGTCTAAAAATAAAATCTTAAAAAAAACCCAAAAACACCAGAAAACGAATCAAACACAATAGAGATAAACAATTTACTAGATGCAGAGTTCAAAACACTGCTTATAACGATGCTCAAGTAACTTGCTGATGACCTGAAAAGCATAAAATAGATACAGTAAGAAACAAAAGAACACACTAATTAAAATAAAGAACAATTTACAGGAATCAATAATAGAGTGGATGAAGCCAAGAATCGAATCAGTGACTTAGAATATAAGGAAGCAAAAAACAACTAATCAAGATAGCAAGAAGAAAATGAATTTAAAAAAAAGTGAAGAACCTCTGGGACTACTTTAAGCACAGTAACCTTTGCATCATTTAGAAGTGAAGGGCAGGTGAACAGATTCTCAGATGAGAAAAAGTTAAAAGAGTCTATCACCACCAAGCCACTATTGTATGAAATATTAGAAGGTCTTCTTTAAGAAGAAGAAATAGAACAAAAATAAGAATAACAAAATGATAATAAATACATATCTATCAACAATTGAACAACTGATTCTGACAAAGTAAACAGAAGCACAAGAGAAAGAGAAGCATAGTTACTGTGAACATTTTGATAGTTGGGGATGGAAGAGGGGTCAGGGAGATGGGTGAAGTAGGTGAAGGGATTAAGCAGTACAAACTGGTAGTCATAGAATAGTCATGAGAGTATAAACTACAACACAGGGAATAGAGTAGCCAAAGAATATATATGCATGAGCCACAGGCATAGACAAAGGTATGGGGTTGCCTGTGGGAGTGGGGGAGCTAGGTAAAGGGACACGAAGGGGGAAAAAACTGGGACAATGGTAATGATATAAACAATATAATATAATTACAAAATAAATAAATGCTAAAAATAGCCCCAAGAAAAGTTTTTTAACTCATTGATTTGGATGCCTTTTAGTGCTTCTCCCATTTTTTTAATTCTTTCACACTGGCAAAATGTTTCCCTTTGAGGGTTGTTTTCATCTGAGGAAACAACAACAAAAAAAGCTGCCTAGGTGCTTAGCCAGAGTAATTAGGGAAAAGAAAGAAATAACAGACATCAAAGTGGGAAAGAAGTAAAACTGTCATAATTTGCAAAAAACATAATACTATATGTAGAAACTCCTAGACTACACCAAAAATCTTTTGGAATTAATAATGAATTTCATGAAGTACTGGATAAAATTAATATATACAAATCTGCCACATTTTTATTTATTATCAGTGAATTGATAAAGGGGGAATTTTTAAAAATCCCATTTGCAATTGCATCAAAAGAATAAGATATCTAGGAATAAATTTTATGAAGGACATAAAATTTTGTACTCTGAAAATTATAAGACACTGAATTAAGAAATTGAGAAGATACAAATAAATGGAAGTATATAATCTGCTTATGGACTAGAAGGATTAATACTGTTAAAATGCCCATTCTACCTGAAGCAATCTACAAATTCAATATAGTCCCTATCAAAATAGCAATGTCATTCTTCTCAGAATGGGAAAAAAATAACTCTTAAAATTTATATGAAACAAAGATCCACAATGGCAGAGGAATGTGTGGAGGTAACACTAACACTAGCCTACTCTCAGGACCAATCTGGAATTACAACTAAATTGTGGAGAAATCACCCAGAACAAACTACTGAACAAAAGTGAGAAAGATGACTTATAACACTGGACAGAATAATCAGCTTCAGCACAACCTGAGCACAGCCTGACTGGTAAGGAGTCTGGTAGAGACAAGAGGCACCTATCTGGGCACCCACAAGTGGCAGCTGAAGTGCCAAAGGGGTATTCAAGCATCTGATTAGATCCCCCTGAGAAGTGTGGGGTCTATACGTTAAACTGGGATCCCCAGCCTAGGGCACCAGATCCTGAAAAGTATGCAGCAAACATCCAGCTGTGGAAAGCAACACGGTTGCTCTCTGCCAGGTATGGATGGCTGAAGACACAAAGAGCCATTTAATGACCAACACATGAATTTTCATTTGTAGCCACTTACTCTGGGCTCTGGCAAAGTGGGGGAAGAAAGGAATAAAGATGCCTAAGAAGAGACTGGGGGCAGGGAATTTGGGCAGATAACTGAGGGAGTAGCTGCCAGGATCCCAGTGCTGAGTCATCCCCCATAATTCAGCAGCCATCCTGCCCTGGCAGACCACTCCCCTTCTAGTGACAGCAGCCTGTGGGGAGACAATAGCCCCAACCCCAGGAGGAATTATGCCCTGCCCTGAGGTGCTTAAGCCTGACTGCTGAGTGCAAGGTGGCAGCCACAGACAGTAGACCCCTGGAAGTCTTGAACAGGCTGCCTAAGGTCTGATGTGGTCCCCATCTGACATCACCAGAGCTGGATCCAGGTAGAAAAAACAATGGTAAATATGAGACACTACTGGGACAAAATCCACTGTACTCTTCTCCGTGATTTGTGATATTTTCTCCTCCATAACTTTTAACATTCATTTCTTGTCCATCAAGTTTGTGCATAGTAAGTCAGTAGATTTTATGTTACAGTTTATTTACTCCTCCTTTCTCTTACCCCATTTTAACTTCTTCTTTACTCTTACCACTTTTCTTTTAAATTTTGTTTTATCTCCTCCTACAACTTGTTTCCATTCCACACTCTTAATTATTTCTCCCCTATCCAGCCTCTCAAAACCAATGTTGTAAATGGTCATCCCACATTATTTTTCCTGTTCTTCAAATACAAGCATTTTCTCTCCACCTTTAGTAATCTTTGCTCACTGGTTGTGGATAGAGTAAATATTGTTGCACACTTTCAATTTTATCTCTAGATGTTCACAATTTTGTATTGCAAATCATAAATTTTACTGTTGAGCTCTCCTATTCTTTTTTTGTCTCACATTTTGCTTTGCCCTGTTTTAGTCTTTTTTTTAATGTTCTTTTTTCCCGGTTTCATCTTGTCTTTTCACATTTTTCTTTTATCTTTTCCTTTTCATCTCATGTTTTAATTTTTCCCTGTCTTAGCCTAGTTTTGTTCCTCACTCTTAGTATTCCCGCTTCTGCTTTCATCGCAAAATCATTTTCCTTTCCTCTAGGCATCTCTTAAGATTTTTCTTTTTTTCCCTCTTATTCCCATACCACTTATATTAAATTATAGCTCATCTGTTGTAGACTGTGGAGAAGGATCACTCTCCTTGACTTAGTTCCTAATATTTTATTATTTATTTACATTTTTCCTTTATTATTTCTCTAACTATATTAAAAATTTTTTTTGTTTAAACCTGTTATTATACGCTTCCCTTCTCTTACTCTATTCCATCTTGTTAATTTCCTTTTTTATTTATGATGTAAATTTTACTGTCCCTCTTTACATTGATTGGATTCCTTACTCTTATTAGTGCTTCTCCCTCCACCCTCTCAAAACCATTTTTCCTTCAGTAGGACATCTCTCCTTTCTTATAATAGTCTTACTCTCCTTATGCCCTTATTAATATGGGTTCATTTGCTGTTGATAGTGGGATTGTGGGTGGGAGCTCTCTTTGCAGCTGTGGGTTAGTTTTCTGGGCTTTGTGGTTTTGGTCTGGCAGCACATGCACAACAGCAGACAAGATGTGGTGGGTTCAGTGACCCTCAGTCAACCAGCTAAAGGAAAGAAGCCACCAAAGAGCAACCCAAGAACAATCAAAACGCAATTACATCCAGAGAGCCAAAATAAACATCATAAAGTGCATCCCAAGAGCATCAAGTTTGGGAGATGAAGGAGGCTGCACGACTGACTTGTACCAGACAAAAGAGACTTTAAAACAAGGCCATAAGAAGAGACCCAGAAGGACACCTCATAACACTCAAAGGAAGAATCCATCAAGAAGACATAAGCATTGTAAACTTTAATGTACCCAATATAGGAACACCCAAATATGTGAGGAAAATTGTGTAGGACTTCAAGAAAGACATAGACAGTAACACACTTATAGTAGGGAATTTTAACACTGGACAGATCTTCCAAACAAAGAATCAACAAGGATATTGTGGCACTAAGTGACAGACTAGATGAAATGGACATAGGATATAACTACAGAATGTTTCATGTCACAGAATCAATACACACATTCTTTTTAAATGTATGTGGAACATTTTAAAAGACAGACCACACAACAGGACACAAAACAAGACTCAATAAATTCAAGAATACTGAAATTATATCAAGCATTTTTTTGGACCACAAGGGTTTGAAACCAGAAACCAACCTCAAGGAAAAAAAGTCAAAAACATTCAAATTCATGAAGACTGAAGAGCATGCTATTAAACAATGAATGAGTTAATAATGAGATCGAGGAAGAAATCAAAAAGTTTCTGGAAACAAATGAAAATTAACACACAACGGTTCAAACCTATGGGACACAGTGAAGGCAGGTCTGAGAGGGAAGTTCATAGCAATACAGGCCTACCTAAAAAAGACTGGAACATTTCAAGAAACCTGACCCAACATTGACAAAAGCTGGAGCAACAACAACAAAACAGAGTGGGACGAAGGAAGGAAATAATTAAGACTGGAGTAGAAATAAATGACATAGAGACTAAAAGAATAATAAAAAAATAAATAAATAAATCCAGGAGCTGGTTCTTTGAAAAGATAAACAAAATTGACCACCCTTTAAAGAGACTCACCAAGAAAAAAAGGGAGAGACCCACATAAATAAAATCAGAAAGAGGAGAAATTACAACTGATACCAGAGGAATATAAAGGACTGAAGAAATTACTATGAACTATATGGCAAGAACTTTGACAACATGGGTGAAATGGACAAATTTCTAGAAACATATAATCTCCCAAAACTGAATGAAGAAGAAGCAGAAGCCTGAACAGACTGACAACAGCTGGTGAAATGGAAGCTGCAATAAAAAAACTCCCTGTACACAAAAGCACTGGACTGGAGGGTTTCTCAGGAGAATTTTACAAAACATTTAAGGAACAGATAATCCCTATCCTTCTCAGACTATTCCAAAAGTTCAAGAGGGAAGACTCCCAAAGTCCTTTTGCAAGGCTAGCATCATCTAATCCCAAAACCAGATAAAGATATAATATAGAAGGAAAACTCCAGGCCAATATTGCTAATGAACATAGGTGCTAAAATCCTCAACAAAATATTATCAAACTGCATCCAGTAATACATTGAAAGGACTATAAACCATGCTCAAGTGGGATTCATCCCAGGGATGCAAGGACGGTACAATATTTGTTAATAAATAAACATAATGGATCACATAAACAAAAGAAAAGACAAAAATCACATATTAATATCAATAGATGTGGAAAAAGCACTTAATAAGGTATAGCACCCATTTATGAGAAAGACACTCAGTAAAGTGAGAGTAGAGGGACCATATCTCAATATAATAAAGGCCACATATGAGAAACCTACAGCCGGCATCATGGGCAAAAGCTATAGCTTTCGCACTAAGATCAGGAACAAGATAAGGGTATCTGCTTTCACCACTTCTATTCAACACAGTACTGGGTTTTCTCACCACAGAGATCATAGAATAGCAGGAAATAAAATCCACTCAAATTGGAAAGGAACAAGTAAAATGGTCATTATTTGCAGATGACTCTACTGAAAAACTACCTGACCTGATAAGTGAATTTGGCAAAACAGTGGGATACAAGGTCAATATACAGAAATTGAAGGCATTTCTATATACCAACATAAAATATCAGAAACAGAAATGGATAAAAATTCCATTTGCTGTAGCCACACGAAAGAGATATAAAAGACCTCTGGAATACTATAGAACATTCAAAAAAGTAACTAAGGAAGGTAGAAATAATTGAAAGCATATACCATGTTCATGAATTGGAAGAATTAACATTATCAAAATGTCCATACCACCCAATGCAATTTATAGATTTAATGCAATCCTTATTAAAATGCCAAGGACATATTTCACAGATATAGAACAAACATTTCAAGAATTTATATGGAACCATAAAAGACCCTGAATGACCTCAGCAATTTTGAGAAATAACACAGTAGTAGGGATCATAATACCTGGCATCAAACTATATTATAAGGCCACTGTAATCAAAACAGTATGGTAGTGGCATAAGAACAGATACATAGATCAATGGAACAGAATAGAGAACCCAGAAATAAATCCATGTCTCTATGGTCATCTAATGTTCAAAAAACCAGAAATAAATCCATGTCTCTATGATCATCTAATGTTCAAGAAAGGGGGCAGAAGCATAAAATGGAGTAAAACTAGACTGTTCAACAAATGGTGTTGGGAGATCTGGACAGATACATGCACAAAAGGAAACTCAACCACCAACTCACATCACACACAAAAATAAACTCATAATGGATAAAACACTTAAAATCTAAGACATGACACCATAAAATCCTAGAAGAGATCATAGGCATGAAAATCTCAGATATCCCATACGGCAATATTTTCAGTGATGTATCCCACAGAGATAGGGATATAAAGGAAAGAATAAATAAATGAAGCTTCATCAAATTAGAAAGCATCTGTATGGCTAAAGAAGCCATCAGCGAAATGTTCATAGCAGCACAATTTACAATAGCCAAGTGCTGGAAGCAACCTAAGTACCCAAATGAGTGGATCAAAAACTGTGCTACATTTACACAGTGGAATACTACACAGCGCAAAGAAAGATGGACCTCCTACCCTTTGGGGCAGCATGGAAGGAACTGGAGAGAATTATGCTAAGTGAAATAAGCCAGACAGTGTTAGACACATACCATATGATCTCATGTATAAATGGAGCCTAATCAACAAAACAAACAAGTAAGCAAAACATAATGAGAGACATAGAAATAAAGAGCAAACTGACAGTGACCAGAACAGAGGGGCATGTGGGATAATGGGGGAAAGATGGGGAACGGTCAAGTCCAGGAACATGTATAAAGGACCCATGAACAAAAACAATGGAGGGTAGGGTTTAATGTGGAAGGTTGGGGGTAGGTCAGGTTGGGAGAGTAATGGGGGAAAAATGGGCACAAGTATGACTGAACAACATTAAAATTTATATGAACAATAAAAAGATCATTAATAGCCCAAGTACTCTTGAGAAAGAAGAAAAAAGATATCATCCCCTCTGATTGCAAACTATATTACAAAGTTATAATAACCCAAACAGCATGGTATGGGCACAAAACAGACACAAAGAATAATGGAATAAACTAGAGAGTCCAGAAATAAACCCTTGTTTATATGGTCAATTAAAACAAGGGGAGAAGTACACAATGGGGTAAAGACCATCTCAGTCTCTTCAACAGGCGTTAGGACACCTGGGCTAATTCATGCAAAAAAGTGAAACTATACAACTATACTCCCTAAAATCATATACAAAATAAGCTCAAAATGAACTGGAGCTGTAAATGTAAGACCTGAAATACAGAACAGCTAGAAAAAAAATAGGTAGTAAATGCTTAGACATCAGTCTTAGTCATATGTTTCTGAATACCTCCCTTAAGAAAGGGAAACAAAATGAAAATGAATGGGACATCAAAGTAAAAACTTCTGCACAGTTACAAATACTACAAATAAAACAAAAAAAGAAAAACAAAAAATACCCAACCTAATGGCCCTGGTTGGTATAGCTCAGTGGAGAGAGCACCAGCCCGAGAACCAAAAAGTTGCCACCTTAATTCCTGGTTGACTACCTGCAAGGATTGTGGGCCAGGTCTCCAGATGGGGGTTCCTAAGAGGCAAGTGATTGATGTGTCTCTTGTACATCATTGTTTCTCTCCCTCTCTTTTTTCTAAGAAGTAAATAAATAAAATAGAAAGAACTATCTACTGAATGGAAAATTTTATTTGCCAATTGTGTATTTGATTAGGGGTTAATAACAAAAATATGTAAGAAATTATGTGAGTAACAATAACTACAACAAAATCCCATAAAAAAATGGGCAGATAACATGAACAGACATTTCTCCAATGAAGATATACTGATGACTACCAGACATATGAAAAGATGCTCAACATCGCTAACCATCAGGGAAATACAAAGTAAAACAAACAATTAGCACCCTCAAGCTTGTAACAATGGCCATTATAAAAAAGTCAGTGAAAACCAACTGTTTGCAAGGATATGCAGAAAAGGGAAGCCACAAACACTGTTGATAGGATTATAAATTGATGAAGTAAATATGAAAAACAGTACGTAGCACTGTCAAAAACTTAAAAATAGCTCTAGATATGGAATGTAAGATATGAAAGCAATTTAGGTAGACACAGATAGGGAAACGGATAAGAAGATATGGAGTGCAGACAAACCCTTGCCCCCACAAAATGGAATATTATTTGAAATAAAAAAGAAGGACCTCTTGCCATTTGTGACAAAATGGATGCACCTAGAGTGTGTTATGCTAAATGCGCAATGTCAGAAGGAAAAGGATCAATAATGTATGATTTCAACTATATGTGAAATTAAAAATAAATGCAATGGGAAAAACAAGAAGATTCATTTTTTTAAATTACTAATGTATATCCATCATAGAAACAGAAATCAATCTCATGTTTGATATAGAGGAGAATGTTGGTAATATAGGTGAAAAAGGTGAAGGGGAATGCATCAATAATATTGTGATAACTGATTAATACACTCAAAGAGGTGATCATATTGCAACATGTATAAATGTTAAATAACTATTGTACATCTGAAATTAATATAGTATTACATGCCAATACTTAATTAAAAACAATAAATTACAATTTAGAGCTGAATGAACTGTATAAATAAAAAATAAAAAATAAAAGAACCCAAGCACTTTTAAGCACAAAAAGATTATCTATTAAGTTTGGTACATGCCCTGAAATTTTATCTATTAAAAGATTATCTATTAAGTTTGGTATATGCCCTGAAATTTTTTTTAAAAAGGACATTTTTCATTTCATTTTCATATACTTACTTTTACAAAATCTATAAACTGAATGAGATAACTAAAATTAACCTTAATAGATCCCATTTAGAAATATATACTGAGGGGAGAAAAAGGTGAGAGGTAAAATTATTGCTCAGTTTTAATGACAATGAGGATGAGTTTATAAGTGTAGTTCCAATTATAGCCTAAGAATGAAAAGTGTAACAACAACTGGGTTTTATCCTTGGCTGTACATCAAAATCCTGAGGAGCTTTTGAAAAATATACTAATATCTAATTCCCAAAATACAGAGATTAAGTATATTATCTGAAAATCTTTTCAGAATGTTCCAACAAATTAAGTTAGAAAACCTAATTCATTACAAACACAAAACATAATTTAAAGAAATTAGTTGGCCAGTATACTGTAGGAATGTGCTGAAGAAGCAAGCAATCAGATTTTGAAACTAGAGCTGCTGCAAATAGCACCTGCAAGTAGCAAACAGAAAAACAAGAGGATGATAGATATTAGTATACAGCCAAACTGGTTGTTTGTTGCTACCATCTACCCTAGCAGACCAATTGTTAGAGCTTACAAATGACTAAATATATGAACTATCACCTATGATATAAGCCATGTCAAGGTAAGGGGTTCAAAGATATTATTTTTGAATTTTTTCAATTATCAAACATTTGTGTTGAACAAATTTTTAAGATTTTAAGTGAGGGTATGGCAAATATGACCAATGAGGCAAACACCTGTTCTTATAGATAAGATTTTCATGCTATTTGTATATGTTCTGTCTATGGGTGTTTTCATGCTAACACATCAGAATTAAGCAGTGTGACAGAGACGTTACAACATGTCTAACTCAAAGGAAAACAATTGACAAAAAAATTTAAAAATGTAAGTGTATTATTCCATCAAAGCAAAATTGTTTCATAAAAATTTAAAACAAAACTGATGCAAAACAAATGAGGTCTCTGGCCAGGCAAGAAAAACACTTTAAAGATAGTTAACTAAATCATGTTTCATTGTAGTGAGTTCTGCAAGAGAAAATAAAAATGGTTCTAGACTGCTAGCCTTTCGCTAAAAACAGCTTACTCAATGAAGATGTTGGAAGTAACATAGATAATCAATTAAAAAATAAAAGTAACTTCAAGCAGTTTTTTTTGACCGTTCACAAGTCAACACATTATTATTAAAACTATGTAATTGATTGGTATTATTTATTTTAAGAGTCAGTGCAAATGTGAAGTGACTCAAGAATTAAACTCTGTAAGTGGCTCTCTCTACAGCAACACTACAAGTGACAATGTTTTCAAAGAAGTTGAAAAAACGAATACTACTGAAGTGGGATCTACTAAAATATATTACAACTGAGGGTGGGAAAATATGAAGTGAGAAACAGTTTTACTAGGATAAATTTATAAAGTTCATAAAAATATAAAGTGCATAGCCTTGGCTGGATGGTGCAGTCAGTTGGAGTATTTTCCTGTACACTAAAACATTCCTGGTTACATCCCTGGCCAGGGCACATATTTGATTTGTGGGTTCAATCCCCTGTCATCGTGTGTATGGGAGGCAACCAATTTGTTTTTTTCCTTTCTCTTAACTCAATGAACAAATCATTGGGTGAAGATTAAAAAGATGTATAGTATATAATGACTGTAGTTAATTACTTGCTGGAACATTATTTTATGCGAAATATTTTGCACTATTCTCAAAGACTTAAGGTACATCAGTTATATGAATTTTTTTTTCAGAGAGGAGCTGATCACCCAGACTTGTCCTATGGTTTAGGAAATGTGAAGTTGTTTTGTAATTTTTAGAGCACTCAAGGTCAAGACTGAATTTTTTTTTAATGAGAACAACCGTCAACCACTGTTATTCGTCATGGAAATTTTGTTGCAGTCTTCATAATGATTCTTTAAAAATTCAACTTTATATTGCAAAGCAATACTTATAATACAAAGTAAACTATATGGAAGACTATTTTTTGCTGCTCTGTATGCTTTCTGTGGTATTGAAAATTATACAAAAATTTAGGTACCCATTCTTTCAACCATTTGCACCATACATTTTTCCAGGGCAAAGTACAGCTCTAGTACCATTTTTAAAACAGTGCTAGTGCACAGAATATTTCTGTTTTGCAAAAGCCCTTTGTGCAAGTCAGAATCTTCCAACTGATCTTTCATTGGAAAAGGTTAATCTGAAACAAAATGAAATGTAAAGAAAAGCATCAAGTAAAAAACTAAACAGGACATTTCATATGCTTTGTAACCAATTAACAGGTTCAATAAAATATGTCCACACATTGAGAGTAGTATTTGGTAATACATATTTTTGTGAAAAGACATTTTAAAAGATAAAATATATAGTATCTCATTGCAGAATATAGGTTTAACAGATGTAGATTTTCAGTTGGTTTTGATGATAAAGACCACTGATTTTGAGCCAAAGAAGGTGAATTTTATTACCAATTTAGGAGAAAAAATTGTATTATTACGTATTTAGATTTTTATCAACAAAAGGCAAGAAAATTAGTTTTTTCTATTTGTGCCTACATAATATATTCAATTTAGCCTCTTGGCTTACAAAGCCTAAAGTGCTTACTCAAACCTTTTAAAGATTACTGACTAGTGCATTTGAAAATTTCTGAATTCCATTTTTTTTAATGTAGCAAAATAAGAAATTAGAATATTATCAGTACAGTATCAGTAAGGACTTTATTTTAATAAAACTTTTATTATATGTAGTAAGTATGCTAAGTTCAAGATATGATATAGTTCTTAATGTAAATGCAGTGAAATAAATTTCGAAAACTGTCAGCTTGCAGCCAATAGGATCAAGACAAAGTTTTTATACTGCCTTAAGTTACTTTACTGAGTAAGTGACTTGGTGCCCCCTGCTCAGGTTATATTTTCTTGTTTTGGTGTTGACCTATCAAAAAAACACCACATGAAGACAATAAATTAATACTCTCAGCTCAATTATAAGAATAATTACCAATATTTTTACCTATAAGAAAGACTTCAAAAGCTCTTTGGACTTATTACAAAAGGGAAGAAAATGATTTTGTAAATGTGTTACATTTGATTAACACTTTCCCCCCCCAATTATACAAGATATGTTAGTCCATAAAATAACCTGGTGTTCGACTCCCTGGAACTTTCATGTATAGCTGAACTGTATTCACACCCAGAATGGTATGACCAAGGTGGCTTAGAAGATTTCCTGCTGATACCACACGAACAAAAGCAGGAAGTTTAGTCAGCTCATGTAGCTGCAACTTCCACCTGAAATAAAGAAACAGATCAAAAATGTAATCTTGCTGAACATATTTAAGAGAAATAACTATGTCTCAAAAATCTTGTGATCTAATCAGAAAACATTTAAATCTCTAAGTGCTATACTTTTAAGGTCACAAGTGCTGGAGTATTTAACTTTAAAGAGTTCTAAAACAGAGATAACTATATTATAACAACCAAAAATTTATAATAATCTTGTAAATAAGAGAATTTTTATTTTTAAATCTGTAAAATTAGTGTTTTAACATTCTTCATTAAGAAAAATCTAATTCAAAACTTAAAAATATTTCAAAATGCTGTTGCTTTTCACTAATGATAACATAAAAAGTTACCAGTGATAAAAAACAGAAACAAACAAACAAAAATCCCAAGCAATTAGGCAATTTCCAATCCTGCAATCCTATTTCTACTTTATATGACAGAACTGGAGGACTTACTTTTTGTCATCAGAGAGGTCAATGTTGGTCCCAAACTTTATGGTTTTAAAAGGTCCTTTCCTTCTCTTTCCAGAGCTTAAAAAAATTAAATTAAATTAAATTAAATCCATGCCTACTGGACAGAAATATTGAGTGAACACTAAAAGTTACTTACAAATCTGAAGAAGTTGATTCACTATCAGAACATTCTTTATGTTGCATTCTTTTCTCATTTTCTTCCTATAGAATAAACAAACATTTATGCACAGAATCCTATTATATGCTACCATTTAATTTCCAAATGACTAAAATATTCTTAATCTGAAAACTAAATTTCTAAAACCACATAACGTAAAAAGTATCTTCAATGACCACATTAAGTAATAAATCAAGAAAAGTCAAGCCAAATGTCATGATACTGAACCTCTTCCATCCAGAAAATAATTGTTATAAAACTTAGCTCTGCAAATAAGAAAAACATTTATCCAGTGGCCCAACAGATAATCATATTTAAGAAGGGAATGACAAAAAGTAAAGCAAGATTAGGGGACTAAGCATCAAAGGTACTTATAAGTGCCAAGTAGCAAAGCAAAAGCACACATTCCAAACTAGGAGAGGTATGTCTGCATACAAATAAAAATTTACATAGCTAAAATTGTATACAGTAAAACACAAACATTAAGATTTTCTACTTCTAATTATGATTTTGTTTAGTTATCTGACCTTGCCTGTGAAAATCATACTAGCACAATTATAAGAATTTAAAGAAGTTCTTAAGAGCCTAAGTTTTAGACACAATAAATTCTATACAAAAATAAAATATTAATATAGCACTAGTAAAAATTTTAAATGCTGAAGAAAAATACGTGAATAAAAATCTCTTGACAAAGATGTCAATATAATTCAAGGAGAATATGAAGCTGAAATGACTGGGAATTAGTTATCTTAAAATGAAGGTGAAAAATTCAATATAGCAGCAGATTGGGTGGAAGCTACACTAACCTCTTCTCAGAACTAAACTGGTATTGCAACCAAACTGTAGAACCATCATCCTGCATAACCTACTGAAGACTACCAGAACTGAAGTCTTGTAACTAAGGATTTATAAAAGAAGTCACACGGAGACTGATGTCATCTTTCTCAGGCAGAACACTCCCCTGCATTCTGCATTAGTCTGGGAATAAGAAACAGTCGCATAACTAGAATCCCTTTTGTCTAACCCTGTGGAGTTAATGCCCTTTTTTGGAGTGCAGCTGCAGGCACTTTCAGTTACTAATAGGAACCTAGCAGGCAGAGGCAGATCTTGTGGTGCCTTGGGACTTTTGCTGCCCAGTCACCTGAGCCCAGTGCTGGTAAAAGGAGACCATGGTGCACAACTTGGTCCTTACAACAGCACAGCAAGGCAGTAACAGCCACAAACTGTGGATCATTGATAGCTCCAAATATGTTCCCCAGGGCCAGGCATAGGCACCAGTGCCAGACATTGGACTGCACCAGCGTCCCTTTCAAGAGGCCCAGAACCAACACACTCAGTGCCCAGCTTCACATAACAACAGAGCAGGATCCAAATAGCTTCACAAGCTGCAAATCCAATGGCAGATCTTGGCAGGCACCACACCCTGTTCAGAAGAATTGCACTTCATGTGGTCGGTAGCTTGGACAGTGTGTTGGGGTTTGAGCCTCCCTGTCAGCCTTTTAAAAGAGTTGATTCCACACACAAACAGGCCAATAGCAATCAAGGCTCAATTACAACAGAAGGGCCCAAATAACATACCCAGGGTACATTCCTAGAGGACCACCTCAAGTATTCAATGAAGTTGCATCATCGTGTCGCACTGGATACTTACTACCTGATGCCACCCAACATAGGACAAATGGGAAGACAAAGAAACAAGCCCCAAATAAAAGAACAGGTGAACCACATAAAATGAACTAAATGAAATGGACACAAACAACTTACCAGTTTAGAATTCAAAGTAATGATTATAAAAAATGCTCAACAGCATGAAAAAGAATGTAGAAACACTAAAGAAGGGCAGGTCAGAGACGGAGAATACAATGTCTGAAATAAAAAAAATACACTGGAAGGAATAAACAGTAGGTTTGATGAATGAGAGGACAGAATCAGTGATTTGGAAGACATGGTAGTAAAAAAATACCCAACCACAGTGGAAAAAAGAAAAATAATTAAAAAAAATAAGATTATTTGATGGCACATTGGAAACACCATGAAGTGAAACAAAATCTGCCTCATAGGGGTAGGAAGAAGGAAGTGAGCAAGGGATTGAGAACCTATTTGAAGAAATAATCATTGGCCTGATCAGGTAGGTAGTTCAGTTGATTAGTGTCATCCCAATATGCCATGGTTGTAGGTTTAATCCCAAGTCAGGGCACATATAAGATTACCCAATGAATACATAAATATTCATGGAACAACAAATCAATGTTTCTCTCTCCTTTTCCCCCTCTCTCTAAAATCAATAAATATACATTAAAAAAGAAATAATGACCAAAAACCTTCTCTAACCCACTGAAGGAAAAAGACACAGAACTCTGAGAAGGGCAGAGAGTCCCAAACAAGACGGATTCCAAGAGATCCACACTAAAACATACATTAATTAAAATGCCAAAGATTAAAGACAAAGAAGAAATCTTAACAGCAGCAAGAAAAGACAATTAGTTACCTACACCAGGGCTCCCACAGGACTACCAGCTGATTTCTCAGCAGAAACACTGCAGGCCAGAGAAATTGCAATGAAATATTCAAAGAGATGAAAATCAAGGACCTACAGCTCTGACTGTTATTTAAAGGCTATTATTTAAAATGGAAAGAGGAATAAAGAGCTCCCATAAAAGAAAATGTTAAAGGTGTTTGTTACCACCAAACTAGCATTTTAAAAAGTATTTACGGGCCTGCTTTAAGAAAAAGAAGGAAAAAAACCCCAAAAAACAGAGGAGCACATTTAAAAGAAAAAATAGCAGTCAATATGTACATATTAATAATCACTTTAAATGTAAATGACTTAAACATTCCAGACAAGACACAGGGTGGCTGAATACATAAGAAAACAAGACCCATATATATGCTGTCTACAAGAGACCTACATCTAAATGAAAGATACACACAGACTAAATGAAATGAAAACAAAAAACAAAAACCCACATTTCATACAAATGGAGAGGAAAAAATATCTGGGGTAGCTATACTTATCTGACAAAATATACTTTAAAACTAGGGTTATATTAAGAGACAACGAACGGCACTATGTAATGATAAAGAAAGAAATCCCACAAGAGCTTATAACCCTTGTAAACATTTATTCACCCTACATAGGGCACCCAAATATGTAAAGCACATCTTGATGGACATAAAGGGACAGGCTGACAGAAATACAGTCATAGTATGGAATTTTAACACCCATCAATACCAGTGGATAGGTTTTGGCACCCAAATCAAGGAAACGGTGGCCTTAAATGACATGCTAGATCCGATGGACTTGATAACTTCAGAGCATTTCACCCCAAAGCAGCAGAATATGAATTCTTTTCAAGTGCACGAGGACCACAGTTAGTTCATAAAACAATTATCAACAAACTTAAGAAGACTGAAATCATATAAAGCAACTTCTGACCATAATGGTGTGAAATCAGAAAGTAATCATTGGAAAAAAACTGAAAAACACACAAAGACCTGGAAGGTAAATAACATGTTACTAAAAAATGAATGGGTTAATAATGAGATCAAGGAAGAAATCAAAAGGTATCTTGAAACACATGAAAATGAGAACAGAACAATTCCAAATCTATGGCACACAGCAACAGAGTCCGAAGAGGGAAATTCACAACATTACAAGCCTACTTTAAATAAATAATCTGTTTTAAATTTAACGCTAGACTTGGGGGAAAAAACAGCAAAGAAAGCTCAAACTCAGTAGAAAGAAGGAAATAATAAAAGACCAGAGCAGAAATAAAGGAAATAAAAGTCTAAAAAAATACAAAAGATCAGTGAAACCAAGAGCTGCTGGTTCTTTGAAAAGATAACGACTGAGAAACCCTTTAACCAGAAGAGAGAACAAGCGAGAGAGAAAGACTGAGAGAGACTGAGACTGAAGGTCCAAATAAATACAATCAGAAAAGAAAGAGAAGTAACAGCTGACACCTATGCAATACCAGGGGATGTAAGAAAACATTATAAACAACTATACATGTCAATCTATTGGATAACCTGGACAAAATATATACATTCCTAGAAACATACAATCTTCAAAAACTTAATAAGGAAGAATCAGAGAATCCGAATGGACAAGTTACAACTAGTGAAAATGAAGCAGTAAACAAAATACTGCCATTAAACAATTGTTTTGTACAAGATGTCTTCCCAGGTGACTTACTAAACACTCACAGAATAACTAACATCTGTCCTTGAAGTATTCCAAAAGATGGAAAACAAAGGAAGGCTCTCAGCTCATTTTATGAGCTCAACATTACTCTAGTTACAAAACCACACAAGTACTTTATAAAAAAAGACAATTATAGGTCAATATCCCTAATGGTCACAGATGCAAAAATCCTTGACAAAATATTAAGAAACCTAATTCAATACATTAAAAAGATCACATACAACCATCCAGTGGGACTGATTTCTGGGATGCAAGGTTGGCTCTATTATCTACAAATCAATTAAGGTAATGTACCACATAAATAAATAAAGGATAAAAATCATATAATCAATAGATATAGTAAAAGCTGAAAAAAAGCTGAAAAAATGATAAAAACAGTCAGAAAAGATGGAATGGAGAGGTCATGCCTCCTCACAATAAGGATAATAATGACAAATCCTAAGTTAACACCATATGCAAAGGTAAAAATTTAAAAGGGTTTCCTTAAGATTAATACAAAGAGCTTCGCTTTCAAAATTTTATTCAACACATATTCAATGTCCTAGATATGGCAATCAGACAAGAAATAAAAGGTATCCAATAAAAATGGAAAGAAAACTGTCATAATTTGCAGATGATGTGACGTACATATAGAAAACCATAATGATTCCACCAAAAACTAGTAGAATTGATAAATAAATCCAGGAAAGCAGCAAGATATAAAATTAATATTCAGAAGTCAATTATATTTTGATTCATCAAAAAATGGTGCATCAGAAAGAGAAATTAAGAAAACAATGCCATCAATAGTTCCAATAGAAAATACACACATACACACACACAAAACCTAGGACTAAATTTAACCAAGGTAAAAGACCTGTTATCAGAAAAATGGCAAGCCATTAAAGAAACTGAATAAGATAAAAATAAATGGAAGATTATTTTGTGCTCATGGATAGGAAGAACTAATGTTATTAACAATATCCACACTATCCAAAGCAATGTATAATTTAATTAATTGTTATCAAAATACCAACAGTATTTTTCACAGAACTAGAACAAATATTTCTAAAATTTTTATAAAACCATGAAAGACCCCAAATAGCAAGAGCAATCTTAAGAAGGAAGAATATTGGAGGTATCATGCTACATGATATCATTATGCCATAACACCATGCTAATCAGAACAGTGTGGTACTGGCATAAAAGCAGACATCAGATCAATGAAAGAAATAGCCATAAATAGCCCAGACATAAACCCATGGCTATATAGTTTCTTAATCTATGACAAAGGTGGCAATGATATACAACAGGGTAGGACAGTCTCTTAATAAATGTGGATGGGGAAAATGGACATACACTTGGAAATGAATAAAATGAGACCATGACTTTACACTATACACAACAATAAACTGAGCCCTGGTTGGCATTTGGTTGGGTGTTGTCTGCAAAGGAAAAGGTCACCAGTTCAGTTCCCAGTGAGAGCACATGCCTGCATTGTGAGCTTGGTCTCTGGTTGGGGCAAGGGCAGTCAATCAATACTACTGTCTCACATCAATGATTCTCTCCTGCTCTTTATCCCTACCTTCCCCTCTCTTTAAATAAATAAATCTTTAAAAATAGAATAAACTGAGAATGGATTAAAAAATTAAATGTAAGACACAAAGCATAAATATCCTAGAAGAAAACATTCGTAGTACACTCTGTGACATTGTGCTTTAGTAATTTTTTTTGGATAAGCTCATTGGGCAAAGGAAACTGAAGGACTTCATACAACTTAATATTAAAAACAAAATATATGATTTAAAAATTAGCAAAGGATTTTTCAAAGACATACAGACAGCCAAAAGACATATGGAAAGGTGCTCAAGATGATTAATCATCAGAGAGATGCAAATTAAAACCACAATGAGATACCACTGCACACCATACAGAATGGCCATCATAAATAAATCAACAAAACAAGTGCTGGGAGGTTGTGGAGAAAAGGGACCCTTAATGCACTGTTGGTGGGAATGCAGACTGGGGTAGCCACTGTGGAAAGTAGTATGGAGGGCTTTTAAAAAATTAACATGGGAAATGCCAAATAACACAGAAATTCCAGTTCTGGGTATTTATCAAAAGAAATGCAAAACACTAATTTGAAAAGATATACGCACCCTTATGTTGACTGTAGCTTCCATGCAATAGGTTAGTTAATGGAACATCTTAAGTGTCCATTGATAGACAAATGAATAAAGAAGTTGTTGCATACATATGCAACAGAACATTACTACTTGGTGATAAAAACATAAAATCTTTCCATTTACAACAACATATGAAACTAGAGATTATTATACCAGCTGAAAAAAGTCAGACAGATAAATGCCATACGTTCTCACATGCATGTTGAATGTGAAGAACAAAATAGACAAATAAGTAAAATGGAAACAAGCTTACAGATATAGAGAATAGACTGATGTGATGACTGACAGAAGGAAGGGCAATTACAGGAGTGAGTGAAAATGGTAAAGATTTTAAGAAATAAAGGTTGATAGTTATAAAAGAGTCACAGAGATGTAAAGTACAGAACAAAAACACAGTCAATAATATTGTAATAACCATGTATGGGGTCAAAGGCTACTACACTTCTGCAGAGGGAATCAATTTGTGTGTTACAGAACTGTCTTATTACTTGTGAAACTGATATAATATTGAATGTCAACTGTAATCCAAAATTTAAAGAGAGGAAAAAAAGCTTCCACTAAAAATAAATAGATAAGCAAACAATAAATAAATGGGAAAAAGGCATAGAGACAGAAAGCAGAGTAATGGAACAGCAGCTGAGGGAGGACAAATAATAAGTTACTATAGAAGATGAAAAAAGCTGTGAAGATGGTTGGTGTTGATAGCTGCAGTAATTATAAATGTATTTAAAATCAGGAAAAATATACTTAAAATGGTCAAGATGAGTAATTTCCTCAAGAATATCTGATCAAAATAAAATGAAATTGAAGGAAAAAGGATATAACAAATGTGGAAGATGTAGAGGAGTGAAATTCTTTGATATCAGGTTTGTGATCAAGATGAAGGAGTAAGTAAAGATGCCTCGCTGCCATATACAACTACAGCAAAAAATACAGCTATACTACAAAACAAAATTTACCCTGAACTGTCAGAAAATCTAGCTGTGTGGAAGTTGAACAACTGAGGATTTAAGGAAACACATTCATTCAGATAGGTGGGAGAGGTGGGTACGTGAAGTAGCATAGAGAGGGAAGTAGATGAGAATGGTAGGTCCCACATCCTCATGTGGTAGATAAAAATGGAGAGATACCTCAGGAGTGATGGGTCACAGTCCAGACCACACAAACCAGGGTCCAACCACCAGGAAGTTAAGTCCCCAAAACTTCTGGCTATAAAAACCAGCTGAGGTTGGAGAGGCAGAAGAAACTGTGCCCTCTTAAAGGCCCACCCCCTTCTAGGATTCAGTACCAAGGCAACAGCCAGAATGGGGCAAATGGGAACAAAGTGAAATGTGAGTGGGGAGGCAGCTTCCTTCTGGGTGAAACTGCAGAGGCCATGTAGCAGCACTGTCCCCTCTGCTAGCCCTCACCAACACAAAGCAACAGATAGTGACATGGGTTGCCCCACTCTGGTGCACAGCTAAGCTCTGCTGCTATGCAACTTACAGGTGCACTAAAATAGTGAGTGAAAGCTGCTCTACTACACATGAAAATAAGGAGGTTACCAAACTGAAGAGACAAAGACACACGGCCCAGATGAAAGCACAGAACGAAACCCCAGAAAAAGAACTAAACGAAATGGAGATAGGAACTCACTGGGCACTTCAACAGCATAAAAAAGACCCAGGCAGAAATGACATTTGCATTAAGCAAAATAAAGAAAAATCTACAAGGAACCAACAGTGAAGAGGGTGAAGCTGAGTATCAAATCAATAATGTAGAACACAAGGAAGAAAAAAGCATTCAATCAGAACAGAAGGGTGAAAAAAGAACTCCAAAAACTTAGGACAGGCTTAGGAAACTCTGGGACATCTTTAAATGTACCAACGCCTGAATCTCAGGGGTGCCAGGAGCAAAAGAAGAAGAGCAAGACATTGGAAACTTATTTGAAAAACAATGAAAGAAAACTTCCCTAATTTGGTAAAGGAAAGACATATAGAAGTCCAGGAAGAGTGTCCTGGACAGAGTGTCCTAAATAAGATGGATATAAAGAGGGTCACACCAAGACACATGATAATGAAAATGCCAAAGGTTAGAAATTAAGAAAGAACCTTAAAAGTAGAAGAGAAAAGTAGATAGTTACCTACAAAGGAGTCCCTGTAAGACTATCAGCTGATTTCCCAAAAGAAGGTTTGCATTTAAGAGGCACTGGCATGGAGTATTCAAAGTGATGAAAAGCAAGGACCTATAAGCCAGAGTACTCTATCCAGGAAAGCTGTCATTAAAATGGAAAGGCAGATAACGTGCTTCCCAGACAAGGTAAAGCTAAAGGCGGAGGTAGGGGGGTAGGGGGGTGCTTCATCACCAAACCATTATTATATGGAATGCTAAAGGGGTCTATTTAAGAACAAAGAAGATCAAAACTGTTGTCATTAAAATGATAACTCAACAGCTATGAACAACTGAAACTAAAAAGACAAGCTAAGCAAGGAACCAGAATAGGAACAGAATCATAGATATGGAGATTATTGAAGGATTATCAGTCAGGAGACTGAAGGGTAAGAATGGAAGGAAAGATGCAGGGATTAAGAAACACAAATTGGTAGGTAAAGAACAGATAGAGGGGAGGACTTCCAATGGTGGCTGAGTAGCCAGCAGCTCCATTCATGTACTTTCAAACATGGACAGGATTTGAGGTCAGAACACAGAGTGGAGAATGAGTGAATGCATCTGTGAATGAGAGCATACACAGAGGAGAGTGTGAGGAGTTTGCAGGAGTACACAGGAACCTGCCGACCTGCAGGGCTGCCCAGGGGTATACGGCCCAGGTTTTCTAAGTTGGCTGCCACCACAGCCCAGCAGAGCACTGTGGCTGCACAGAGTTGAGGTAGATGAAAATCAGTCCTAACTGGGAGTTATGTGGGCAATAAGAGAAGGCCTGGGAAGTGCTGACTCCAGAAACAGTATAGCAGGAACAGGTGCACTGTGGAGCAAGCAGGGACAGCATGCTATCATGGCCTTGTGTTATAGCAGGCCTGATGTTCTTCCCACACCATCTGAGAAAGATTGAGAGAAGAACTTTGTCTAAAAGTTTGAGGCCCTGTAAGGAGGTAGCCAGCTTTGGCCACGAGACACTGTGTGATTTGTGGGGAAAGGGAGTACGGGGAGAAGAGGATACCCAGGGAGCCATGCTGCACCATCAGGGCCAGAGTGATGCTTTTGAAAGGGGAGCTGAGACGTACTTGAGGCTTGACAGGGACACAGGTGCTCGGGTGTATGCATGGTGGCAGGACCCAGCAGAGAAAACAGTGAATGGGAGGACCCGACACAACACATCTCATAAGCAGAGGGCAGAACAGAGTGGAGAATTTGGGCCAAATCTCCTGTGAGAGAGTAGCAGGCTAGGGTCTGGAAGGCAGGAGCTAAATGCCTGAGATTGGCTCCCGTCAGCCAGGGCCTTTCACAGACAGGTGAGCCCACCCACACTTGCAGGATCACAGGCTTGGCAGAGCAGTGAGGTCAGGCCCAGGAGTTTCCTGCTGCTGTGTGCATAACCCCAGGGGAAAGAGGAGTCCCTGAGCTAGACACTACCTGCTGTACAGC
>PVJD01015164.1:0-26034 GCA_004026545.1 Mormoops blainvillei | reverse complement strand
TTATTTCCTGATACTGAGACGCTAGGCTTATTTTCACAATAGGGGGCGGGGGGATGGTGAGGGGCCTATGTTCTTTGAACTGGTAGAAGTAGGTTTTTATTTGAGTACTGCTAAAATTCTTTGTTTATATTTGAAAGTGACCGATTCTATAAACCTGGCTCAACATTTTATGAAAAAATCAGCTACCTAGAAAAAAAGAATAAGCAGAACGGATGGTCCAAGTCTGTTATTCCATCAGCCATGATCAAAATCTCTACTTCACTAATGAATAAAACATCCAATCCTAAACAAACAGAAAGCCAATTAAAACTTTATGATTGGCACTATTACTTCCAAGGGTCAGTTCTGGTCTTTACAGGGAAAAAATATCCAACAAAGATAAAAGCAATTCGGTGTGTCCCGAATGTCTTCACAGAGCTACAAAGAGTGGTAAACAAAATAGGAAACAGACCAGATTAAGACAATTCTACATTCCACACTGGAAAGATCTGACCTCGCCTGATTGTTAATAAAAATAACTGCAGGCTGCGACACCTTTATTTCTGATCTGTTATCAAACCCACAACTAAAGGCTCTAAAATTGTAGAAAGCTGAGCCACTTTTAGGGGCATGGGGAATGCACTGGAGAATGTGTTCCCAAAGTGACTCTCGGTATTTTCCCTGAAGAGACCCTGAGACCCCAGGCTAAAAGGGGAGGGTTGGGTTTCTTTTGGCTGTGAATGCAGGTGGTAGCTGATTTGCAGGCAGATCCTTAGCAAGGTGGGAGAGGAAAGTAAGTGGAAACTGGGGTAGGAAAAAAAGGTCACCTTCTAAAAGCCCAGGAATTCACATTATAAAAAGGCATTAAGTCTAGGGGGTCTTAAGCCCCTCTCCACAAAAGTTTTCTACTTGAATGAGCATTTTATGTCCTGACATCTAGAGAGGGGTCAGATCTGTGGACATAGGCTGCTGACCTTCTCAAGTTCTATTTGAAGAAGCTGACGTGCTATACAATTAGAAAATGTTAAATTCGGGTGCTGAATCGATAAAGTAAATAGATCTAATGACTTTATTAGATCAGAGATTAAAACAATATTTCTGCATGCCACCTTTTCCTTCACTCAAAATTGCCATGGATGCCTACATTCACTGATAGTAATGTTTTATTTATCGTACTTTCTTAACAATTAAATATGATTCTGAGTTTCCGTATTAATAGGCTATTTTTTTTTAAAAAAAGAACAACTATTTACCTCAAAAATCCACCCTTAAGGAATAAGTAAAAACAGCCTATCCTTTGGAGTCATACAGATTGGTGTCCCAATCTTGACCATGTGACCTTTAACCTGCTGGCTGACCTCTATGAGGCTGTATGTGCATTCGTAGAATGGAAATAAAGTCCCCTATTCCTCACATGCACTGCTGTGTAGCTGGACTTAGGTATCACATGGACAGTATTTTTTAAGAACTCTCCTCCCTGCTGGAGGCACTTATGCTCACCTCTAGGATAGTCCTTTAGATCCAAAATTAAAAGGAGGCAAAAGAGGACAGAAAAAAGAGGCTGAACATTTTACCTGGGTAAACCGCATTAGCCAAATCGCACACATGAAACCAAGAGCTCAAGCACCAGGGTAGATTTGGGAAAGAATTAATAACTGCTTACTTGCGGCTGCTGTTCTGCCAGTCGATTCTGATACCTTTGGATGGTCTCCTGAAGTCGCTTATCTTTCTCAGTTTTCGATGGTGATACTGTGCTCATGGTGCCCAGGGGGACAGACGGTAAACGCTCTTTCTGATGACAACTTCGCAATCAACAAGTACAAGAGATAATAACATCAGGAGGAAATATAAAACTATTTACTGCTGTAAAAGATTACTCACTTCTACAAGGACTTACTCTTTATGTCTTATATCCAAAATGTGAATACAAAGGAAGGGCATTGTATTGACGACTTTAGGTAATACATGACCTTAAATCTCCAATCTACATGAAAAAACAGCTTAATGGAAAAAAAGAGCTTAATGCAAAATGCGCAAGGTAGTATATATTGACCAGTATGAGAGACTCTTCCGTATTTACTAACGCTTCATTATCTTGCATTATCATGAATGAGACCATTTGCAAAAAGGTTTTTAGATAATTAAAGCTTATCTTACTACTGCTAAACATTCTTCCCCCAAAACATTAGGGGCAGAGATCCATATGTCTGTCCACAATACACCAAATAATCCAGCCTCGGGAACACATAGCTCCTTTGTATGATTCGGGGTCACTGTGAAGACCAGTGCTGCTGTAATATAAGGTGCTCACTGACGGCCTCAGGGGCAGACTAGAGTCCTTCGCTAAACAGCCCCCCAGGGATCCCCGCCCTTCAACAGCCTTCCCTCCCTGCTAGTGTCAGTGCGTCTGCTGCCAGTGATCACTCTGCTTCCCGACCTTACCGATGGGCTGTTTCTGACGACTACTGGGTGAGCACAGGCATTGTATCATCAGGTAGAATTGTGTGAAAATGACAATAACAGACTGTAAATGAGGGCTTCCCTTGTTATGGCTACAAAAAATAATAATGACTTTTGAGACATGATTCGGAAGGTTTGAGGCCTTTTCTCCTCCTGCTTTTGGTTTTGTGGCTATGTTCTGGGAAGTGAGTTAGCCAGGCTGCTGAAAAATTGAGATTATATTGTTCACCTCAGTATCAAGGCTTGGCAAGGATTAGAGGGGTGCAACTCCCACTGGGCATGGCTTTGATTCATGCCTGGGTATGTGCAGTTAAGAACAAAATGTTAAGGTCAATTCTTAGAGCCTGCGTAAAACGGCGGTCTTTCTATTATGTAGGCACCGACAGGAAGGGGACAGGACAAAATAAACGTACATTAGGCGAGGGGAAGGAGGAAGAGGCTGACAAGAGAAAGAAGGCTTTCTCCCATCTGAAACAGTGCAGGAAAAGTGAAGCAGATCAAACCCATGATTCCTCTGTTTTGGGGGGGGCTGCAGCTTAATTTTTCTTGCCCCCACCAAAGGAGAAGAACTACAATACAATCGAATTCAAGTACTATAGTGAAAAAAAAAATTCCACCCACATATGGTATTTGTTGTTATTGTTCTTTTCAAAGAAAGGTGGTAAACAAATCAGGGGATACCTACAGTCCACGCAGCCACCTGCAGTGCTGCGATGAAGACGTCTGTGGGGTGGCACCTACAAGGTTTCCATTTCATGGGGGCGAAGAACCTTGTGGCGGCGTTAAGTTTTTATTCAGAAAAGAGAAGCCCCAAGGATTTTTATTAAAGTGTGATTCATTCACTTGTATTCAAAAAATTTTTGGAAAGAAATGAAATTTTAATATACAGTTCAAGCCATAGATATTTTTTAACATCCTTTTCAAAATTCAGACTTTTTCTGGTTCAAATGATAGTCATCATTTTCACTCTGCTGGTGATCCGTAGTTTCGATGCAGATAAATACATAGCACGAATGTATGGGAAGCATCCTGATAGCTATTTCTTGGGCACTGTGACAGAAATGTCTAACTTCCCTCTGTGCTTAAAGTGGAAAACAAAAAGGAGGCTTCGGTGGTCTGGAAAAAAGGGGCTCCGGCTTACCCAGCCTGAGGTACCAACTCTGATACCACCATTTATAAAATGGTGTATACTGTCACCGTAAAGGATTAGGCTGGAATTAGGTTGGAATTAGGCTCTCTCAGACGTAAAGGGTGCCTTCGGAGAGTGGGTGTGGTAAGGTGGAAAGAGTACATGTTTTGCCTCAAAACTGTGGCTTTAAGTTTTAGCTCTGGGGAGGCATCCTGGACTTCACTGGACTTCTCTGAGCCTCACTGCTTTCTCTTTGAGAAGCAGAGGAAGCCACGGGGTTCTTGTAAAGGAGAAATGAGGTAACGTATGTAACTGCTCTGGAAAAGAGAGCTGTTATTTTGTTTCCCACCCAAGTTCTGGTTACACACACTGTTTATTCAAATGCTGTTCACTGGCATTAGCCCTGCTGACAATGGGCAATTAACTACTGACAATCAACTACATTTTCTGTAAATAGAGATAATGCCACTTTTTACCCCATTACTCTGTCCTTCCATTCATCAAATATTGCTTAATAAATAACTACTCCACTTTTCATCACTCTGACACGCCAAGTTGATGTGATACTATCCTGATCCAATGGCACATATTCTTCGGGGCTTTGTCTAACAATAATTTCTTTCATAGTATGTTCTCAAAGTATGTACAGCCCAGCCTAACATATTGAATCAAAGGGCTGAGTGAGGTCGTCAGATCAGCCTCTCTTCCTCTGAAAACCACCACATCTACTTGCTATCAATGATCTCCTACAAAGAGGTGTCGACTCTTACGTAACTGCTTTTATAGTCAGGAATTTTTTCTTTACATTTCCCCTAAATCTCTTGCTGTCACTTTAACCACAGTTTTGTCATAATCTATTCAGTGGATATAAAATGCAGATGGTCAAAATTATGTCCGTATATTTAAAGAATCAAGGACTTAAGAAGAAATTATAAACATAAAAAGACTTTTTGCATTTTAAACTTTTAAGGTCCATCCGTTTCCTGTCAACATGGCCAAATTTTCTGGGCTGTCATCCCAAGTGACACTGTTTAGATGTGTGAAAGAGGGAGAATTAATGCAGCTTTGAAGCAGTGCTCTTGGAAGGCAACACCAGGATTCAAGGAGAAGAGGGTGAGAGTGTAGGTGATGATAAGTTGGAGATAAGAAAAACTGTAGCGGACAGGCCCCCAGTTCTATGATTATATCTGTGGAGAGGGGCCAAAATTCTCACGGTCTGTTATCAAGGGGCCCCCAGTGACCAGGGACGTCAGCAGATTGACCTTACAAGGTGTTCCGCTAGGCCCAGAAAAGATGCAAAAGATACTATGATTACATCTCATTCCAGGTGATGGGAAGCTGAGTTCAAAAGAGACTGGGCCCTTTTCCAAGGCTTCACAGGTAATGGGGCTAGGAGTCAAACCCAGTAGTCTCCAGGGGCTGAACTCTAAAACATTATCTTACACTGAATGAAAAGTTCTTAGCTGACAATAAATGATCAGGATTACTAACTAGTTTTGAGGGTTGAATCTTAAAGCAATTTTATTTACATTTTCAAGCACAGGTCTTTTGACACAGAAATAAAAAAAACAACAAAAACAGAAAACAACGCTTCACTAAAAATAATTACACTGACAATGAAAACACTACATATCAGACTATTAATATTGCAACTAGGCCAACACTTTATTCCTATTTGGGAGATATTTAAGTTCCAAACTAGGGTTAAAATCAAGTTAGGGATCAGAAGCCACCTTGGCTGGTGGCTTCACAAACAGATTTCTTAGCCCCCTTTGGGGCTTCATTTCTCACTTCTCTGAAATGAAGTGAGACTAGATCAGTGCTCTATAAGCACGCTCCCTGAATCTCCAGGCCTTCTGCAGGGAGTAGAGGACAGAAATGTAAAGTGGATGGAAACTTCGGCCCCCAGATTCCCAACCTTCAGTTCAGATCAGGACACTTCCACATTTAACTGTTTCATATATTTTGGGTCTGAAGCAAATTTTGTTTTGGTGGGGGAAAAACAGGTTCTATTGCAAACCAAGAAAAGGAAACTGAAAAAGCCCTGGATAATGTGAAATCTAAGAGCCCAGTCATCTAACATTTTTTCTTAGTTTCTAAATGTTATTAACCTGGGGACCCCAGGTGACTGGGGCTTTAGTAGCAGTTTCTGAATGTTTTCTTTCTTAAAGTTTTTTACTTGCTCTTTTTTTCAAGGCTGGATAAAAATAATCCAGCACGAGCTATTACCCTAATGTCTGTATTAGCAATATTAATTGACTTACCCACGCCAAAGGACTAGGAGAAAACTCCACAGGAAAGCAAGCCCTGGCTTAGGAGAACTTTTATTAAAGGGGTATACTAAGTCTTCTCCCTCCCCAAAAGAAAAAGAATAAGTCTAAAAGGGCTTATAATAACACATTCATCAATATTTAATTGGTCTTTTTCCTGTTTTAGTCTGAACTTCTTCCTCCAAGAGCATAAAGCAATGAAATCAATATATGACTTAAATAGAAAAAGCACATGGTCTAACAGCTTAGTCCCCCCGGAGACACCCTCTGGATAAAACTTCCGTCTGATAAGGCACTAGGCTGAGTGAAAATGAACCGAAGGGCAGAATCCTTAAACACCCGCCGTAGCCTGCCGCCAGTGAAAGCGTAGAGCTCTACACCCCAACTTTTGCAGATCATTACATGCAGGACTCTATCTTGATGGAAAAGCACACAGCTGAAATCTCTCTCCACAGAGGGCAAAGTGCTAGAAAGAATTCTAGGGGGGACGACAGCTACTAAGCCAAAATTATCTGTAGCTGACATTTTCCAGTTCCATACATAAGTATTTCAGGAATTAAAAACAGATAAAGAATTTTAGAAAACTATCAAAAGTTACCTGTTTTCCAAGAGGTTAGGATTATCAGCACAAATCCAGATGTCAACGAGTTCTTTTTCCTGATAATTAGTAGAGAGAGGCAAGACTCTCCATTTAAGGCAAAGATCTGATAATCACAACAAAATCACATATAAGAAAGACCACAATCAGCAGTGAATCCATTAAGTATAGTAAGCTGTCAGGTTGCATGTAGCAAAAGGATGAGGTAATTTTTGAGCAAAAGAGAAGCGAATCCTCAATTGTATTCCATTACGCTTGACAAACTAGTCTAGGATTCTATGAGCTACCCTAGGACGCCATCAACAAATTATTATTGCTGTTGTTGTTATTAGTATTGTTGTTATTATTGCTTAAGTTCTTTTCAACTGGTTTCTGCTACTTGCAGCCAAAAAACATTTGAAGTAATAGGTCCCTCTCCACCTCTTCTTAAACCACATGAAGACTTCCAGTGACTTGACTTTCCCATTTTCTTTGACTTCTTTGTCCATTTCTGTCTCTCAGTCCCTCCTTGCTTTTAGGACCAAGGCACTCCACTCCCTCCAGGCTATTCTTAATGTTAATTCTGAATTCCTTCCAGACACACTGCTAATGGCTCTTAGGTAAAAGTTGCTCTCTGTTCATCTGAAACAGAGGCAGCCCGCGCTGTGGTGAAGCGCCCAAGTAGCTCCACCACTTACTTCATCTATAATCATGGACAAATATGTCTCTGTGTTTCAGAACCAGTATCATCTGTAAGAAAAGACTGGTCTTAGCCCTTACCTAAAAAGGTTACTGAGGATTAAAATACATAATGATGATAAAAGCCAGCACTGTTACATATTATCTGTGATGACTAATTTTATGTCAATTTCACTGGGGCATGGGGTGCCCAGAGGGTCGGTCAGATATTATTCTGTGTGTCTGTGAGGGTGTTCTGAGTGAGATCAACATTTGAGTTGGCAGACTGAATAAAGCAGATTCTCCTCCCTAAAGCGGGTGGGCCTCATCCAATCAGTTGAAGGCCTAAAGAGAACAAAAAAAGGCTGACGCTCTGGAAAGTACAAAAGAACTTCTCCTTCCTGACTCTCTTCAGGTGGGACATCAGCTTTTCCCTGTCTTCTGACTCAAATTAAAATATCAGTTCTTCCTGGGTACTGAGCCTGTCCACGTTCAGGCTGGAGCTACATCGTTGGGTCTCCCGGTTCTCAGGCCTTCAAGCTCAAACTGGAATTAAACCAATGGCTCTCCTGGGTCTCCAACTTGCTGACTGAAGATCTTAGGGCTTGTTTACCTCCATAATCATGTAAGCCAATTCCCTATAATTAATATCTATCTACTATGTATAGTAGATATTATGTATGTAATATCTATACATAATATAAATACGCATGCACACACACACACACGCTCATCCACCCCATCCCTCCATCCACCCACCCATTCTATTAATTCTGTTTCTCTGGAAAACCTTAATATACTATCCTAAGCACCTGGTAAACTTTACATGTGTTAATACATTTTATTTGCACAAAACTGTATGATGTAGCTATAAATTCTAACCTGTTACAAACAAGGAAACAGAGGTTTAGAGAAATTAGGGAATTTTCCCAGTTTCATATAGCTCCATAATACTGGAAATTGGATTCTGGTCATAACTTGCACATAATAGACCAGTTATAACCAGTCCTCTTTGGACCAGCCCAGGCTCAAGGTTAGGGAGGTGATCACTTGGCACAGTGTAAATAACTGCAACATTTTACACACCATAGTGTGCTTTAATTGTTAGCTTGGATCCCTCACTGTAGAGCAAATTCCTTGCAGAGAGTAGGAAGTGTCTTTAATTCTCTAACCCTTTGTATAGTGGCTAGAGGATGTATCAGAGGAACATGGTAAGTGCTCAATGCTTCAATAAAATCATTCTCCTATTGAATAATGTCCAATGCCTCTCCACTGCTTATCAAAGTAAACACTACTTATTCTGGCATTCAGGCCCTCTAACGTATTTATTCAACCTGATATTTCTGTTTATTATTTACTCGTCATTCATTTATTTAGTAGTCAGTTACTAAGTACCAACTATATACAGGGTCTGGCAGAAGTAAGGCTTACTCGAGTGTGGTTGGTGGGGTATGTGAATGTCTTGCATGAGATGGACAGCAATTTGAACATTTCACCTAAAATATCATAGGGTGTGCTTGAGTGTGATATTGTTATGTTACAGAATTACATGTTTATGATTTTGTAATAAAAGATTTTGTAATAAAAGGGGGTGCTATCCGTGCCAGACCCTGGATTTACCACAGTACTAGGTATTAAAAATAGAAAGATGACTATTTCTATTATTTCACCCCCAAAATTTTAGCTGAAAGTACACCTGATATTAACACGTATCTCCTGCTACATCTCTATCAAAATTCTATTTTAAAGATTATAGTAAAGGCTACCTCTGTCATAACACCTTGCCTCAACTTCTTCCTCTTTCCCATTGAACCCTCAAAGAAATCTGTGCCTCTTTTACATCAATTTATCTTCATTTCATCTCTATTATAATTATTTTCATGGTTATCTTAACCTCATTCCCATATCCTAACCTCACTGAAAGTAAGAATCCAGTCTTACCACTACCTTTGTCTCTCTCACAGCCCATTTAGGAACACAATGACTTATCTATTTAGAAACTCACTAAATAATTGCAAATTAGAACAAAATTCAGCACTCACCGCACTGAATGATGAATGGGATGCCCATGGCTTGTCTTCTCTGATGCTGAGTAGAATCTAAAGAACTCTCTGTGTCCTTGTTATTCTGGTATCCAAATTCATTCCAAAACAATGTTAGATTTCTATTACCTAAAAAACAAAGCAGGTAAAGAGTAATAAAAGAAAATCGACAAGATTAAGATGGTAAGCAAAGGAAAGTATAGATACAAACACATGTATGCATAGTATGATCTCAGCTATGTAAAAACTGATACACAGAAATGAGATTAAAGTATTAATGTTTGGTTTCCTCTGGGTATGGATGAAATTTGTTTTTTGCTTTATATTTTCTAACATTTTCCAACCTGTATACAATAAATATGCAGTATCTTTATAATAAAACTAAACACAATAGCAGTTGTATATATGTACATACACAGATGCACACACGCATACAAACACGCAAAACAATACATTGATATTTAAAACTTTTTTCTTAAGTACTCCCAGGAGGGATGGTACTGAATAAACTTAAAGGTTGCCCTTAAGACTACTGATACAAATATTTATCATGTTGTTCCACAGCTAGAGTTTATCTTTATTTTATCCCTGGTTCCCTTTTCTACCAGTCTTTACTGTTTATTCCCTACCCTCACACCAGATTCTCTATTCCCTCTTTGCTTAGAAACAGCACTTGTCATGAAGGACTATTTAGCAATTGCACTGCTAGGAGTCTTCCCTAAAAATATACTAAACAACGGCCATATATATCACAGCACGATTTGGATGGCAATAAATAAATAAATAAATAAATGAAACAACATGAAAACCTAGGATACAAAATGGATAAATACTGCTTCCAAACAAGGAAACCTTTAAAACAGAGAGTTAGATCTAAAAGTATCACTGCATTAAGATATCAAACATAGAGTTTTAATTTTAGAAAAAAGATGTCAAACAGCTTACCTAATATAACCAATTTTGTGATTTATAAAAAGCATATACATATAAAATTTTGATGGATATACTTTTTTTCCCCCAAAACAGAAAGAGGTTGAAAAAGACAGGGGAATATATTTTTATTTTCATCTTTTACTTTCTAAATACTTTGAATATTATTACATGTGCATGTATTACTTTAATATACATTTTTTTAAAGAATTTATGTTTACCATTCTGTCCAAAAGGGTAACCACTAGCCGCATGTGGCTATTGAGCACATGAAATATGGCAGATCTGGAACATTTCATCAATAAAATTCAAGAAGTGAAGTTCTAAAATATAAATCTTGGAAATAAAACACATGCTACAGGATCAGACATATATCAACCTTAACATATGATAGTGTAATTCATACAAAATACAAATAAACATCCCTACTCCTATTAATCCCATTAAAATTTAGATTCAGAATGCTCTGTGCCTGGAAAGCCCAAAGGGAAGGGATTCAGCCTTCAGAACAGACTTTATAATTGGGCTGGGCTGAAAGCTTCCCTCACATATTCCCAGATTTCCCACTGTCTCTTCTCAAAATCCCTAATAGCTCCCATCTCAAATTTCCATTTGGATTCTGCTTCTTGGGTTTTTCTCAATTCGGACTTTCCTATTTTTGTTCTTTGCTCAGCATTTGGTCTTGGCCCAGCCCAGATTCCATTTCTTTGCTACACAACAAATCCCGATATATTCTTTGGTGTCTGGACAGGACTCATGAAGACTTCTTCTTTGATCTGCATGTGAACTACTCAGTTCTTACTAAGTCAAGTTAAAAAGTGCTATAAAGTCAGGTGGCTTCAAGTGCTGTCTCTGGCACACATTGGTTGTGTAACTGCAGGAAGCCACTAAATTTTCCTATTTATAAAATGAGTGTTTCCAATAACCAGCCCAACAGGTTTATCATGAAGAATGTGAAGGTACACGAAACAGCACCTTGCAAAAATTTAAGTTGCTTCTGCATTGTACTTGTCCTCTCTCTCAATGGTACTTATCCCAGAGGATGGCGCCTTTCAAAGGAGAAACTGCGCTTTCTAACCTTGAATGTCCTCAACATGCAATGCAGCAGCCGGTGACTAAGAAGCCCCCCAAAACTATTGCTTCTACTCTTGACAAAATACCTCACTGATGTGTTGTTTGGGACAAAATGAAGGTGATATAATGTCTCTCCCTGAAAACATTAACTAAGTACAGTTAACACAGCACAGCTAACTTCTAAACTGAATGTCAATCATGAACCTCGATAAACACATTTTAAGAGCGGTAACTACTAGAATGTTGGAAACATAAACACACACTCCGCAAGGGTGGCGTAATACATGTTCTGTGATCACACCACTGTCACAGCACTTGCACATTACATTGTAGTTTACTTTGTGACCATTTACCCCTCTGGACAGTGAAATCCTTGAAGACATTTAGGATCTTGTTTTCAGTAGCTGACATACAGAATGTCATGTTTACTTACAGAACTAAATGACACTAAAGAATTATCGGCTATCAAAGGCAGATATTAAAACATTCACTATCCCAAACACCTAATGGTGGCCAGATGGAAGATTATACTAACTACTTGAGGCAAGTATCTGGGCAAAGAAATAAAAGTTTTAAACTCGAGATAAAAATGGGTTTTCCTAGCTGCCAATGAAATCTTGACCTCTTCAGGTAAAAACTAATCCAACATGCACAACTCGCAGTTGTGCTTACGGCGTTACTAAAACAAATGTCCATGGAGCGGGCCCTGAAGACTAGGCAGATGCTTCAGTAAGCAGATAAGCAAGTTGGCCAGAGGGAAGGCAGTGGGAGAAAACGTATCATGTCAGTTTGTACTTTCTTTTATGTGTTCCCAGGCAGAAAAAAATCCTCCTTAACAAAAAAAGAATTTCTCCTATACAAGGGGATCCCCTGCCCCATGAGGTTATCATATTTTTTTAGCAGAAACTTGCAAGTCAGGAGAGAGTGGGATGATATAATTAGAGGGCAGAAAGACCAAAGAAAAAAAAGCCAACAAAACATACTAAATCTGGCAAAGATGTTTTTCAGAAATGGAGAAGTAAAGAATTTTCCAAACAAACAAAAGCTCAGCGAGTTCATTACCACTAGATCTGCCTTACAAGAAATGCTAACGTGAGTTTTCCAAACTGGAATGAAAGGATAATAATTAGTAACCTGAAAACTTAGTAACATAAAACTCACTAGTAAAGATAAGTATATAGCCAAATTCAGAATACTTAATATTGTAATGGTATATAAATCAGTTAACTCTACAAGACAAAAGTATTAAAATAAGTATTTCTACAAGGATTTCTTAATGGATACATAATATGAAAACATGTAAACTGTGAAATAAAAAAACATACAATGTGGGGGAAGTAGAGTAAAAAGGTAAAGTTTTTGTATGTAAAGTTGTTGTAAGTTTAAAACAGACTACTATAACTTGAAGATGTTTTATGTAAACCACAAAGCAAACTTATCATAGATACACCAAAGATAAACATTCTGTAGTGTTAAAGCACAACACTACAGAAAATTATCATAATGCAAAGAAAGACAGTAAAAGAGGAAGAAAGAAACAGGAACTACAAAACAGCCAGAAAACAATAAGATGGCAAAAATTAAGTCCTTATCTATCAAAATTACTTTATGTAAATGAATTAAATTATCCAATAAAAAGACACAAAGCAGCTGCTGGATAAAAACAAGACCCAACTATGCTGTCTACAAGAGACTTACTTCAGTTTTAGGTACACACGTAGACTCAAAGTAAAGGGATAGGAAAAGACATGCCATGCAAATGGAAACCAAACACTATACTTATATCAGACAAAATATACTTTAAGTCAAAAACTGTAACAGGAAACAAAGATTATATATAATGAAAAAGGGATCAATTCATCAAGAGGATGTAATTATAAACATACATGTATCCAACATCACACATCTAAAAATATTAAGCAGATATTAACAGATCTAAAAGCAGAAATAAACAGCAATGCAACAGGAGTTGGGGACTCCATTGTCTCACTTTCAACAATGGATACATCATACAGTAAGAAAATCAAAAACACATAATGGACTTGAACCATCTTTAGGTCAAATGAACCTAACATATATACCCACAGTATGTCATCATCCAATAGCATCAGAATATACATTCTTCTCAAAGGCACATGGAACATTTCCCAGGATCAATCATAGGACTGGTCACAAAACAAGTCTTAACAAATTTACAAAGACTGAAGTCATATCAAGTATATTTTCTGAAAATATGGTATAAAACTATAAATTAATCACAGGACAAAAGCTGGAAAATTCACAAATATGTGGAAATTAAACAACATACTCTTGAACAACCAATGGATCAAAGAAGAAATCAAAAGAGAATTTTTTAAATATATTGAGATAAAGGAAATGGGAAAGAGCCAACCAAAACTTATCAGATGCAAGAAAAACAGTTCTGAAAGGGAAGTTCATAGTGATAAACACCTACATAAAAAACAAAAACATCTCAAATAGACAACCTAACATTATACTGCAAGGAACTAAAATAAGAAGAACAAAGTAAGCCCAAAGTTAGCAGAAGGAAGAGATTAACAAAAATAAGTCAAAAATAAATGGAATGGAGATTAGAAAAAACAACAGAAAACAACAATGAAAACTAAGAGCTGCTTTGTGAAAAGATAAACAAAACTGACAACCCTTAACTTAATAACTAGAAAAAAAGACTGAAGACTAAATCAAGAAAATCAGAAATGTTACAACTGATACCACAGAAGTACAAAAGTTCACAAGATGACTATGAACAATTCAATGTCTCCAAATTATATAACCTTCAAGAAATGGGTAAATTTCTAGAAACATACAAACTTCTAAAACTGAATTATGAAGAAACATAATATGTGAAAAACCTGTAGCTAGTAAGGAGAGTGAATCAGTAATTTAAAATCTTCAAATAAAGAAAAGCCTGAGACCAGATGGTGTCACTGATGAATTCTATCATACATTTAAAGAATAATTAATGATATCCTTCTCAAACTCTTCAAAAAAAAAATGAAGAGGAGGGCACATTTCTAAATTCATTTTACAAGGCTGGCATTACCCTAATACCAAAACCAGATGAGAACATGTGAAAAGAAATGTACAGGCCAGTATCTCTGATGAACATAGATATAAAAATCCTAAAAAAATACAAGCAAATCAAAATCAACAGCATAATATAACATGCACCATGATCAAGTGGGATTTATCCCTGAATGAAAGGATGGTTCAACATACACAAAGAAAAGTAATATACCACATTAATGGAGTGAACGATAAAAATCATATGATCATCTCAACAGGTATAGAAAGAATATTTGACAAAACCGAATGTCCTTTCATGATAAAAGAACTCTCAACAAATTATATACATATAGAAGAAATATACCTCAAACATAATAAAGGCCATGTATGACAAGCCCACAGCTATCATACTCAGTCATGAAAAGTTAAAAGCTCTTCGTCAAGATCAGGAACAGAGAGAAGGGTACCCATTTGACACTTCTAATTAACACAGTAGTGAAAGACCTAGCCTGAAAAATTAGGTATGAAAAAGAAATAAAGGGCTTCAGAAAAAAAAGTAAAATTTTCTCTGTTTGCAGTTGACATATTATACATGGAAAATCTAAAGATGCCACCAAAAAACTGTTAGAACTAATCGATGCATTCAGTAAAACTGCAGGATTAAAAAAAATCAACATAAAAATCAGTTGCATTTTTATACAGTAACAACAAACTATTTGAAAGAGAAATTAAGAAAGTAATCTCATAAAACAGAATAAAATGTAAAGGATTAAATTTATCTAAGTGGGTGAAAGACCTCTACACTGAAAACTATAAGGCACTGATGAAAGAAACTGAAGAAAACACAAATAAATGGAAAGCTATCCTGTGTTATTGTACTGAAAGAATATTTTTTAAATGTCCATACTATTTAATATACAGATTCAATGTAATCCTTGTGAAAATTCATATGGCATTTTTCAGAGAAGAACAAAAAACAATCCTAAAGTTTGTATGTAATCACAAATGACCTTGAGTAGCCAAAGTTATCTTGAAGAGCTGTAGAGCTGGCTGCACTACACTCTCTGATTTTAAACTATATTAAAAAACTATAGTAATCAAAACAGTATGAGATTTGCAAAAGATAAAAAATACATAGACCAGTGGGACAGAATAAAAAGCCTAGAAATAAACCCACACATAAAAAAATCCCCAAAACCCAGAATTATCTTATGGAGAGTGAACGCCTTGTCCTATAGGCTTCCCCCACTAGTTTTGGTGTTCTAGGAACACATCTGTATTAGCATACCAGCTGGTGTTGTTGTGAGAGGCTGCATTCAGGTTTAGTGAAATGTTTTTTTAAGATTCTTTCACGACATGTACCCATTTCACGATTTACAAGTGCGCCTGCCCACACCATGCTGAGTATTCAGCAGTTTTTGACCAAAAATGGCATAATTCCCATGTCCCAACCTCACTATTTACCCAATCTCACCCCAAGCAACATTTTATTTTTGCCCCGGTTGAAAAGAGTCCTCAGAGGGAAACATTTTACCAATGTACAAGAGGTGAAACAAAAAATGGTGGAAGCACTAAAAGACAAAAAAATGACAAGTTCAAAAACTGTTTTGAGTAGTGGAAAAAATGTCTCGACAGGTATATTGCATCAAATGGAGAGTACTTCGAAGGTGACTGAAGTTTAAACATGTAAGAATACACAATTTTTTATAAGTAAATTCTGAGGATTTATGGGTCCCCCCTCATACAATCAACTGATCTTTGACAAGGACGCCAAGAACACACAATGGGAAAAGATAGTGTCTTCAATAAATGGTGTTGGGAAAACTGGATATCCACATGCAAAAGAATGAAACTGGACACCTTGATGAAATTAAACACCATATCCTACACCACTTATAAAAATTAACTTGAAATGTGTAAAAGACGTAAATGTAAATCCTGAAACCATAAAACTCTTTATGGTTTCCATACCATAAAACTCCTTATGGTATGGAAAAATATTCCTTGATATTAGCCTGGAAATGATTTTTGGATACGACACCAAAACACACAATTAACAGAAAGAAAAACAAAACAGAAAGTGGGACTACATAAAATTAAAAACTTCTTCAGAACACATGAAACAATCAACAAAATTAAAGGATGACATACAGAAAAGGAAAAAATATTTGAAAACCAAATATCTGATAAGAGTTAACAGCTGAAATATACAAAGGATTTATACAACTCTATGGCAAAAAAAAAATACTCCAACACAGGATGAAGATTCCTCAAAAAATTAAAAGTAGGACAGCTGTATACTCGAGAGAAAGAGAATAGACTGGTGGTTGCCAACAGCTGTGCAGAAGGGGAAGCACAGAGATGCTAGTCAGATGGCGCAAACTTTCAGTTAAGATGGGTAAGTTCTGGGGATCTCGTGTATGGCATGATGGCTAGTTAATAAGACTGTATTGTATAGTTGAAATTTGCTAGAAGAAGAGAGTAGATCTTAAGCATTCTCACCCACACACTCAAAAAGGTGAATATGTTGATTAACTTGACTGTGGCAGACATTTCAGTGTATATCAAATCATCATGTTGAACACTTTCAGTATACACATTCTTTTGGTCAATTATACTCCAATAAAACTAAAAAAAAATTCTTGTCTATCCTAGTCTAGCAAGGAAGAGTAAAAGTAATAATAGTAGTAATTTATCGTATCAAGTTGGCCTTGACTAACAGAATCAATTATATACCTATAATTGTAGATATTTTAAATATATGGTTTTAATAACTCATGTTTCTGTTAATGTGTCTTAAAGAAGGTTTTTAAATTACCCTTTCATCCAAAAGTAAAATTTCAAAACTTCAAAAAGCACTTGTTTTTTTAAAATATACCTTAAATATTTACAGTGACTATGAAGAGAGCTATGTAAATAACCCAAATTTTTATAATTCCAAAATTATACTATTTCAATGTCCTCAGGGTATTCTGATTTTAAAATTCTGATTTAAAAATTCATAAACAGTTAAAGCTGCAAGCACACAGAAACATTTAAAATTATTAAAGAATAGCCCTGGCTGGTGTGGACTGAGTGCTGGCCAGCGAAACAAAGGGTTACAGGTTTGATTCCCAGTCAGGGCACATGCCTGGGTTGCAGGCCAGGGCCCTGCTGGGGGGTGCGTGAGAGGCAACCACGCATTGATGTGTCTCTCCCTCTCTTTCTCCCTTCCTTCCCCTCTCTCTAAATATAAATAAATAAAATCTTTTTTAAAAAATCTCAGTTTTTAAAAAAATTTAAAAATAAAATTATTGAAGAATACATATCTTGAGACTTTTGTTGTAATAATCAAGCTTGTTAAATTAATGGGAAAATCAGGGATTAATGCACATAGAATTAAAGTCCTAATTTCTAGAACAAGTATCTGAGAAAAATTGTGAAAATTTAATTTACTGCTAGCTGTGTATGGAATATTTCATTCAGAAGACTTCTAATGTTTAAATTCATCTGACTAATTTTTAGGAACCTCTTAAAACCAGGAGAAAATAATGTAAAATATTGCAATAACCTACTAAAAATTTGTCAAAACAAGTAACTAAAAGAGCAGTTGACACTGATTTTGCCTCTGAAAAATATGAGAAATGTAACACCATCCTAGATGTCAGTTTCATATCTGTTCATGGAATGTACAATGACATCCAGTAAGTCAATTAGCCAAAAAGAAAAGTAATAAAATTTGGTAATAAACTACTAAAGCAAAGCTCCAATAGTTTCAATCAAAATAAGGAAACCCAAAACTGTTTATGAAATCACTGCACCAGGAAAATAATAAGCTAGAGAAGGTATTTAAATCAGGTTCCTGCCTTCAGGTAGTTCCACACCTAAATAGAAGATGATATTCTATTTTTAAAGATCTCCTGAGCTAGAAACGGCAGGCTCGTCCACTCTCAGGAGACTGTAAATCATGCCTCTTCTTCTGTTGACCATTGCCCTGGTTGTCATTACCCTCTCATTTTTGGATAAGCCAGACATTCGACCCTTCCTAAGCTGATCCATGGTGTGACCCTTTATCATCTAAATTCTCGATACAGTTTCTGGGTTAGGAATGGAAAACTGGTTCCAAGTAATGTGCCAATTCCAATCAGTTGGCGGTGAGGCCTACATACTCTTGAGAAGACTCAGGAGGCCAATCGCCGCTTATCGGAAAGAGTTGCCGTGATGACTCAAGCGTCCCTGGTGCACGTGAGATGAGAGGGATCCAAAGTACTCCACTTCAACTCAAGGAAAGCATGGCAAGATGTCTCCGGTGGTGGTGAAGCTGCTTACAGCCCCGTGCCTTCTCTTGGCTCCAGGGTGTGGCAGAGTGGGGTTGGGCCAGTCTCCCTTTCCGGAGACAGTCAACGGCAGAAGTGGGTGGCAGCTGCGGTCAGAATGTCTTCACTTCTCTGCTCCACCATGAGCACGGCAGGCTCCATGGCAGAACTCCAGGGACCTGCTGCGTTGCTCCAACTTGCTCCGGGCATCAGTTTCATTACTTCACCTGGCAATGTAGCACTGTTTTCTCCTGTTCCGTATCAGAGGTTTCCATGAGGGTCCGCTTACTGCAAAATAATTTCCAAACCACCACCCCTCGACCTGAGAAAATGCATGATGACAAAAAAATTAAACTATAAATTTAATAGAACTTTTATGCGATTTTACATTTTAGTATCCACAACTACATCTATACATGTTTGAAAAACGGTGGCATATATATATATATATGACCCATGATATTTTAGATAATAATTGGTAGACAGGGATTCAAGGACTCTTGGCCATACTCTGAGGTCCCCTAGGGCTGCCCGGCTGCCAGTTCAAACCACATTCTTCTGTGCAGTGGAGACTAGCAGAGAAAGGGTTAGAGGCCTCATCATAACAAACCTTCAATAACAAAACCGAGGAAAATGAGGTTTCTTCTGAGTCTTCCCTCAGGAAGAAATAACTTTCAGTTTCTTTTTAGGTTATATTTTTAGTCAATCACTGTCACCGTTTTACTTTGGATATACTCCAGTTTTTCTAATTCTCTCTACAATGTGGAAATCAAAATATAACATGATAATCTAATCTAAAGCACAATCTTAAAGAGCTCCGTGTTATCATGGACAATAGCCTCAGCTACCTACATCCCCCAGTTCTCGGGTTAGCATAGTTGATCCCTCTCTACCTGGACTCTTCTTGCTTTCTGCAGACATACACAAAGTCCACTGACTGACTTTAAGTTCTTAACAGTCAAAGATATTTTTTGTTGTTGTTAATGCAACTTATACTTACCTTAATCGCACTGTTTTAAATTCAGACTCATTAAATACAGCGCATCCTCTTTACCAAAGCAAAGGTAAGTGGGTTAATAAGGAGAGTTCTGAGGCCTTGCTTCCCTATGACAGGGAAAAATCAAACTAAGAATCAAAGTCTGTTTAATTCCAGACAAAAAGAGGACGCTAAGCTTTTTAGTATTTTATTTGCAACAGAGCTGAGTAAAATCTTGTGAGGTATTTTAGCAAGAAACTCCACTGGAGACTTAAAAAATGTCATTATCATGATAATAATACAACTGCAGTCAGAAAGAAAAGGAAGCGTAAGTGCTGTCAACGGTGATAATTTCAATTACCAGGTGAAAGTCATGTAAATGGATAAAATCTAAGAATGTGATTTCTTTAAACAGAAGTCAATCCAGCGAATGAACTCCTGAACCATCCCGCTGTTTGCAGGGAGCTGGCCTAAGTAACAGTTTTAAAGAGTGCATATTTATGTCACATTCAGGCAAAATGTCTACATCATTTTTAAAATTTTTATTTCTAATTCCTCTCACATCAAGCTTTCATCCAATGCAATTTGTTTAGCAGTATATAGAGTTCTACTGTTGCATCTGTCAAACAGTAAAATTACCAATGGATGTGGGTAACCAAATGGTCGATGAAAAGAAGTTTTTCTTTACAGAAATACTAGAGTTGATACATGATGAGATGTGATAGAAGCAGAATATAAGGCTTTGGAACTCCTCAGGGATCTGAGTATTCATCATTGACTGTTAATATAATTAAAAGAGAGACAACTGAACAACACATGCCTCCCCATGGAAGAACATGCCACTACCTATGAAGCTTGACCAAAAAAAAAAAAACCAAAAGAAAACTGAATTTGGTCAAACTGCTGAGTTCTACAATTTACAGAAAAATAAATAGAAAAATCTGCAAAACTATACCATATAATGCAGTGAGCAAAATTTAGACTATAAAAACTACAAGACAACTGACGCAGTTTTTCCTATAAATAAATTGCAAGAAAAAACAAGAAACGGAAATATGGGGATGGGTGAGAAAGGCTATAAACTGTAAAAGGATATAATTAGAAATGTAAACAATAAACTAGGTATTTTATGATGTTAAGGAAGTATGAACAATTTTTAAGTGTAATATTTATACCATGGTTATGTTTTTTAAAGTGCTTTTCTTTTAAAAATACATGCCAAAATACACATAGATATAATTATATAGTTTCCGGAATTTCCCTAATAATTAAATTGTAGGGGAACAGATGGAAATTTGCATGAAACCAAGTGCTCAGGGGCTGATCACTGTTGAGGCTGGATGGTGGGTTTATGGGTTTCACTATCATGTTCTTTGTAATTCTGCCTCATTTTGCAATTTCTTACATATATTAGTTTGCTAGGGCTGCATCACAAAATACCACAGACTGGGTGACTTAAACAGCAAAAGTTTATTTTTTCACAGTTTGGAAGGCTAGAAGTCCAAGACCAAGGTGTCCACAGGTTTGGCCTCTCATGAGGCTTCTCTCCTTCATCCCGGATGGCCACGTTTTTGTTTTGTCTTCACAAGGTCTCTTCTCTGTGCACACCATTGCTCATGTATTTTTTTTGTATCCAAATTTCTTCTTCTTATAAGAACATCAGTCAAATTTCATTGGGCCCACTCTAATGGCCTCGGGTAAAATTAATTACCTCCTTAAAGGTAAGGACTCCAAAAAGAATCACTGGGTGTTAGGACTAAAACATATAAATTCTGGAAAGACACAATTCAGCCCATACACCATAATAAAATATTTAAAAATAAAACAAAATAGCCCTGGCCGAGTGGCTCAGGTTGGTTGGAGTATTGTCCCATACACCAAATGGCTGTGGGTTCAATTCCCATTCAGGGAGCATACCTAGGTTGCAGGTTTGATTCCTGGTCGGGGCACATGTGGAAGACAACCAATCAATGTTTCTCTCTTACATCGATGTTTCTCTTTCACATCGATGTCTCTCTCTCTCTTTCTCTCCCCCTTCCTCTCTCTTTAGCAATAACCATATCCTCAAGTGAGGAAATAAATGATATTATAAAACAGTATTTTAAAAATAAAGTAGCATGCACAAAATTCATAACTACTAAAAAAGAAATATGAATTGTTTTTTGGCCTATATCTTCATGTAAGCTCATCTCATAGTCTCACCTTTTAATATTATACCCACTCAATGTATATCCCTAGGGGATATACATTCCCACTCAATGTATATACCTAAGGGAAATGTATTTCATTTTTTTTTGTAGTAGCTTTCTAAGATCATAGATACTAAAGTACATCACAAAGTAAACAAAATTTTGTTGAGTAAATAGCCACATTGAGCTATTAAGAGTGTTATGAACTGAATGTTTGTTCTCTCCCAAAATTCATATGTTGAAATCTACCAATTCTCAATGTGACGGCATTTGGGAGGTGAGGGCTTTTGGAGGTAATTAGGTCAAGAGAGTGGCGCTCTCGTGAATGGGTTAGTGTCTTACAAGAAGAGGCCAGAGAGCTAGCTCACTCTCTTTCCACAATAGGAGGATACAAGATATCAACCATCTGTGGACCAAAAGAGAGCTCTCACAGGGACGCATCCGTGCTGGCACCCTGACCTTGGACTTCCAGCCTCCAGAACTGTGAGAAGTAAATTTATGTGGTCCATAAACCACCAGTTTATGGTATTCTGTTATAGCAGCCCAAGCTAAGACATAAAGCATTATCTGCTTTTTAGATAATCTAGAAAATATCCTCCACTTTCAAAATTATACACAAATTGGGAAACTGATATGAGTTAGGTGATAGCGTAAGTAGGAAAATTCATAATTGGTTAACTGTCCTCAGCCAGCGTCCCATTTCTACCTCTGTAGAGTTCACCGGTGGGGGGCTATGGGCTTGATTTCCCTGATCCCGTGAAACAGGTGTAAATGAAATCATAGAGAAAACAGTGGCCAAACTGAACGTCTCTGGAAAACTAGCACATTAGCTAGGAATCAACATTAAATCTCCCAAAAGGTCCTGACAACCTAAAAGGATGGGCCCAATAAGGTGATAAAATTTAGTAGGGTAAATGTATAATTCTATACTAGCATCCAAAAACACCAGAAAAATATAAGAAAAGTAGGGCTTAACAAGAATACAGATTAAAAATTGTATTAAGAATTTTAACTGGTAATAAAGACAGTGAGGATCAATAATGTGCTTATTGAGAGTTAATATATTAGGCAGTATTAATAGAACTATAACTTCTTAAGAGAAGGAGATCATCATCCCATTTTCTTCTAGTTTTTTCAGGTTTCATCTGGAATTTTTGTTTCTAGGTGATATACTTTATAAAGTATAATTTTAAATTGGTGAATATACTTAATGCCATGCTAAATGAAAAATAGCAATAAAACTGGAAGTGCCAGGATAAAACAAGACTGGAGAGAGACAGAACGCTTGTCTTCAAATATCTGGAGGGCTGTCATTTAAAAAGGCTTTAGGCTGATCATTTTTGGTCCCTAGGAGGAAGAATTAAACTGGTCGGGGTAACTCCTCCTCCTCCTTTAGGAAACAGCACTTCCTCAGGGAGGCCTACTCTGGGCTTGAGATTATGAGCCCCTGCTCACGGGCTTCCTCAGCACTCACTCTTCTCTGCTGGACATCAATCCTATTTCTAATTGTCGAATCGTTTTAGCTCTGCTGGACTCTAAGCTCCCGGAGACGGTGGACCATGTCTGATTTGTTAGTCCCATAACACGTTGTGCCTGACACAGGTGAATGACTGAAAGAATACAGGAAATGTAGATTTGACTGTAATATGACAACGTATTTTTTGACACAGTTATGTAGACATTCACAGGCTGTCTTAAGAAGTTAGCAATTTTTCTTTCATGGGAGGCCCTCACTCAGGTCATTTTTTAAATTTTATTTTTATTTTTGGTATATTTTATTGATTATGCCATTACAGTTGTCCCATTTTTTTCTCCCCTTTAGCCCCTCTGCCCTGTACCTGATCCCATCATTCCTTCACCTTAGTTTATATTTATGTGTTGTACTTATCAGTTCTTTGGCTTCTCAATTTCCTATATTCTTCTTAACCTACCCCTGTCTATTCTTTTTGTTTTATTTTGGGTATTTTGATCAACATTTTCTCACCTCCACTTTCCCCGGCCCCAACCCTCCCCACCTCCCACCCTCAGTCCTTCCCCTATTTGGCTTGTCCATGGGTCCTTTCTGCCTGTTCCTTGATGACCTTCCCCTTCTTTTCCCCCGTTAGCCCCCACCCTCCTCCCCTCTGGTTACTGGTTTTGTTTTTTTTTATTTCAGTGTTGCTCGTTATGTTTGCCTACTTGTTGATTAGGTTCCACTCAGAGGTGAGATCATATGGTATCTGTCCCTCACCTCCTGGCTTATTTCACTTAGCATTATGCTCTCCAGTTCCATCCATGCTGTCGTGAAGGGTAGTAGCTCTTTCTTCCTTTCTGCTGCATAGTGTTCCATTGTGTAAATGTACCATAGTTTTTTGATCCACTCATCTACTGATGGGCACTTAGGTTGCTTCTAATTCTTGGCTATTGTAAATTGTGCTGCTATGAACATTGGGGTGCATAGGTTCTTTTGAACTGGTGTTTCTGGATTCTTAGGGTATCATGCCAGCAGTAGAACTGCTGGGTCAAAAGGTAGTTCCATTTTTAAGTTTTTGCGGAAATTCCAAACCGATTTCCACAGTGGCTGCCCCAGTCTGCATTCCCATCAACAGGGCACTAGGGTTCCCTTTTCTCCACAGCCTCACCAGCGCTTGTTGTTTATTGATTTGCTTATGATGGCCATTCTGACTGGTGTGAAGTGGTATCTCACTAGGGTTTTAATTTGCATCTCTCTGATGGTTAGTGCTGCCAAGAATCCTTTCTATGTCTCTGTGCCCTTTGTATGTAATCACTCAGGTCATTTTAAATGGCAATCCACTTGCCTGCGGCAGAGGTGGGTGAGATAAGGGGGACAAAGTATGGGGCAAGGGGGGGGGGCGGTGACTGGATTAAATGATTTTTAGTCTCCTTGCCAGCCTGAGAATTTGAGCTCTGCTCAGAAAGGTTACACTTATTATATTACAGATTTCATTTTACCACCTCAGCCATATTCTGATCCATTGTGGAAAAGTTTAGTAATAAATTTCTATGTAATTGTTTCTATTCAATCTCAACTCTCATTTGATGTTTCCCTCTTTCCCTTTTTCCCTGCTCTCCATATTCCAAAAAGCTGATGATTAATATTTCCATTTTACTTTATGGGATGCATAAAACTTCAGAAAACACAGCAGCAGACAGTGAGGTGAGGCCGGACTCAGAGACAAGGAAAGTATTTGAGATTCTTAGCATCAGCTGTGCCAAAAGGAAATGCAGATTTGATAAATGACACAAAGTCATTACCTCTCCATTCCCTTTCTGCCGATTCAATTTTTTTACAAGGACCCAATTTTCCACAGAAACAGATCAGATTTACAGCAAATACAAAGATTGCATCTTTTATTTATAAGGCAAAAAAACCTACCCAAACTACCTTTCATTAAAATTGTGTGTCCTGTAATACTGGCTTTCTGAGCATTAGGCAAACATTTCCTAACACTTTGGTTGTTCCTGTGGGAATTAATAAGCAAAGACCGTGAAGGTCATCTCCTCAGCACAGTTCCTCAGACGACCAGTTCTGAGCTTGATTACTTGATTCAGTTGGATAAGGGAGTTTTGGGATGAAGTTGTGAGAGGTGTGAACAGACACGCATGCTCACTATCCTTTCTCCACTCTGCCTGCCTTCCAGAGCCACGTCTTTCGTGAGAGTACCCTCTCGCCCATGGAATTAGGAAAAGAGTATATTATTAACAAGTAATAATTAAAATACAAATGTAACATTTATTTTGAATCTTATTCCACCAACTAAGAAGGTTTTGAAAAAATATTAGGTAGATAAGCTAGGGATAGGGAGTTACATAGGGAGTAGATAAGACTGGCATGTAATACCCTTGAGTAGAGGGTGCAATTGTTGGGAAGGCATCTACACACTGGCAACGGAGCTTCAAGAAAGCTTCCCACATGCACAGGACCAGATTCAGCTGTCCTGAGTTAAGTGTGGACTGGATGGAGATAATTCCTGTCTCCTTTAAATATACTGTCTAACTCTTTCTAAAGACTTAATTCCTTATTCTAAGGATAAGGAAAACAAGACAGAGGTTACAGAGAAAATATAAGAAGTTATATAATCTTCAAATGCTTAACATCTTCCTTCTGTATCATATGATGCTGGCATTTAAAGACCAGAAAGTAGGTGCTTGATTTTTACCTCAATCTGTGTATTCCTATGCTTTCTACAGCTTTCAACAAATCCTGTCAAATAATGCGGTCATTCCTACCTTTAGTATAACAACTTCAAACGTGTCTGAGAAAAAATTACCTGTGAAAAGAATATGCCAACGCTAAGCAAAAATTACACGGCTGTACTCTTCAGACCAGTGCTTCTCAAACTTTAACGAGCACCCAGGTTACCTGGAGATCTTGCTGACATGCAGGTTTTAATGCAGCAGGTCTTGG
>PVJD01015163.1:0-26050 GCA_004026545.1 Mormoops blainvillei | reverse complement strand
TACATCATATGTCATGAAACTAACAATATAGTATTATAATTATTAAAGCAGTCATTTTTTTAAATTAAGATATGAAAAGAGAAAAAAAAACTATATTACAGTCTCATATTTACCTACATATTTAACATTCCTCTCTGTCTTTCTTCCAATGGATTTAAATTACCATCTGGTAGAATTTTGCTTTATCCTGACTGATTTCTGACTTCCTTCAATATCTTTTGTACAGTAAATGTTCTAGCAACATGTTATATGTTTATACTTTAACTGAGAAAGTATATATTTCGCCTTTATTTTAAAAGACAGTTTTGCCTGACATAGAATTTTTAGGTGGCAGTTGTTTTCTTTTGGCACCTTAATTATGTCATTCCACTGCCTTCCAACCTCCATTGTTTCTGATGAGAAACGAGTTCTGACGCTTTTCATTCTGTGTTCTTTTGCTCTTCTTGTGTTTAATGTTTTCACATTTAAATTCATTCACCTTGTTTTCCATGTTATTCTCAACTCTTTAACAGAGAGAAATTTATTCTATACCGATCAAGGATAAATTTAGTATTGTTTATTTTCAGAGTTTGCAAAGACTGGTGGTAGTATTGCTGATGTTACTGCTCATTTAACTTTTTAATCTGATTGTAGTGCTTTGCGTGGAGGGTGAGTGGGTCCAAGTTCATTCTCTACCAAAGTCATAACTTCTTGTTCTGGTGCTATTTCAATTCTATGAAACATCCATTTATGAGAGAATGGGGATGAGGCAGAGCTAAGCACTATGAACCTGCAGGACCTAGAGAGCAGATTAGCAAGGTCCAGTGAGAGGTGACAGGACCCAAATAACATCTGGCTGTGAAAAGCAGTGGGATTTCTGTCCACCAGGGAAAGATGGCTAGAGATGCCGAGAACCTCTTCAAGAGCCAACACACAAAATTTTGTTTGCAGCTGCTTACTCTGGGTTCTGGCAGACGGAGGGTAGATTGGACTAGAGCCATGTGAGGACAGTCTGGGGTTGGTGGCCCTGGGGAGAGAGTTGAAGGGCCAGCCACCAAGATCCTTGTGCTGTCTCATTCTCCATAACGCAGAAGTTATCTTTATTGGGCAGAGCACTCCCCTGAAGCAGCATCAACCTGAGGGGAAGCAACACCCCACCCACTCTCACTCCGCTCTGTGGAGCCTAAGACTGGCTGCTGAGGAGTACAGCTGGAGGCTATTTCAAGGACAAAGCCTAACAGAAAGCCTGCACACCAAGATGCATCTCTGGGAACTCTGAGACATTGGTTGGCCCTCCCCCAGACCAGTGCTGGTAAAAGCCAGCCTTGGTGTGAAGCCTGGTTCTGTTGGTCACATTCAGGCCCAGCAAGGGAAGCTACATGCTATGGATCACTAACAACTCCAAACAGGTTGCCCAGGGATAGTCATAGGCAGCATCTGAATTAGGCCTGTACTAGGGTCTATGCAGATCAACCTAATACATAGAAACAAACACAAAGAGGCAGCCCAAATAGGGAGACAAATAAACAGGGCCCAAGTGAAAGAATAAGAGAATCCTCCAGAAGAAGAACTAAATGAAATGGAGGTAAGCAATTTATCAGGTACAGAGTAGAGCAATGATTTTAAGGATACTCAACAGCATGAAAAAAAAAATAGAAACCATAAAAAAGGACCAGCAAGAAATAAAGAATGCAATATATGAAATAAATAGTACACAGGAAGGAACAGTAGGTTAACTGAAGCAGAGGGTCAGATCAGTGATTTGTAAGAAAAGGTAGAAAAAAAAACCTAAGTAGAGCAATAAAAAGAAAAAAAGAATTATAAAAAATGAGGAGAGTTTAAGACTCCTTTGGGACAACATGAAGTGTAAAAACATCCTCAACATAGGGAGGATATCAGAAAGAGAAGAGAAAGAGCAAGTGATCAAGAACTTATTTGAAGAAATAATGACCAAATACTACCCTAATCTGGTGAAGGAAAAAAACATACAAGTCCAGGAAGCTCAGAGAACCCCAAACAAGATGGACACAAAGAGGCTGGTGCCAAGATACATCATAATTAAAATGCAAAGCTTAAAGGCAAGGAAAGAATTTTAAAACCCATAAGAGGAAAGCACTAGTTATCTACAAGGGAGCTCCAATTAGACTATCATCTGATTTCCCAACAGAAACATTACAGGTCAGAAGAGATTGGCATGAAATATTCAAGTTGATGAAAAGCAAAGACCTAAAACCAAGGCTACTTTACCCAGGAAGGCTATCATTTAAAACTGAAGGAGAAATAGAGAGCTTCTCAGATGAGAAAAAGTTAAAGGAGTTTGTTAACACCAAACCAGTACTGCAACAAATGTTAAAGGGTATGTTTGAAGAAGAAGAGGAAGAGAAGAAGAAGAAAGAGAAGAAGAAAAAAAACAACAACAACAAAAACAACAACAGAAAATAGTTAAAAAATAAAATGGCAATAAATATGCATCTATCAGTAATCATTTTAAGTGCAAATGGCTTAAATACTCCAATAAAAAGGCATAGAGTAGCTGAGTGGATAAGAAAACGAGACCCATATACATGCTGTCTTCAAGAGACCCACCTCAGAACAAGAGATACAGACCAAAAGTAATAATTATACCCAACAAAATAGACTTTAAAATCACAGCTACAGTAAGTGACAAAAAAGGATTCTACATAATGATAAAGGGAATAGTCCACCAGGAGGATACAACCCTAGTAAACATTTACTCACCCACATAGGAGCACCTAAATATGTAAAGAAAATCATAATGGACATAAAGGGAGAGATCAACAGAAATACAGTCATAATGAGGGAGATTAACACCCCATTGACTTCAATGGGTACATCTTCCAGACAGAAAATCAATAGGAAGACATCAACCTGAGTGACACACTAGATCAAATGGATTTGATTGATAACTACAGAGCAACTCATGACAAAGCAGCAGAATATACAATCTTCTTAAGTGCACATGGAAAATTTTCTAGGAAGGTCACATGTTAGGACACAAACAAGCCTCAATAAATTTAAGAAGACTGAAATCATATCAAGATCTTCTCTGACCACTATGCTATGAAACTAGTAATCAATCACAAGAAGAATATTGAAAAATAAAGACATGGAAGCTAAATAACTTATTATTCAACAATGAATGGGTCAACAATGAGATCAAGGAAGAAATCAAAAGATATCTTGAAACAAATGAAAATGAGGACACAACAATCTAAAATCTCTGGGACACAGGGAAAACAACCCTAAGAGGGGAATTCACAGCATTACAGGCCTATGCCAAAAAAGGAAAATCTCAGATAAACAATCTAACTTCACACTTAAAGGAACTTGAAAAAAAATAACAAACAAAGCCCATTGTGAGTGGAAGGAAATAATAAAGATCAGGGCAGAAATAAACCAAATAGAGTCTGTAAAACAATATAAAAGATCAATCAATCCAAGAGCTATTTCTCTGAAAGGATAAAAAGGATTGACAAACTATTAACCAGACTCACCAAGAAAAAAGGGGGAGGACCCAAGTTAATAAAATCAGAAATGAAAGAGGAGAAATAACAAGTGACACCAAAGAAATACAAAGGATTGTAAAAAAATATTACAAACAACTATATGCCAACAAACTGGACAATTTGGATGAAATGGATAAATTTCTAGAAACATACAATCTTCCAAAACTAAATCAGGAAGAATCAGAGAATCTGAATAGACAGATTACAGTTAGTGAAATGGAAGCAGTAATTTAAAAAAAAAAAAAACCATCAAACTAAAGCCCTGAACTGAATAGCTTCACAGATGAACTTTACCAAGCATTCCAAGAAGAACTAACACCTCTTGTTCTCAAGCTATTCCAAAAATTCAGCAGGAGAAAGACACCACAAGCCCATTTTACTAGGCCAGCATTATTCTAAGTTGAAAACCAGTAAAGACACTTTGGAAAAGAAAAGAAAATTATAGATCAATTACCTGGTGAACATGGATGCTAAAATCCTCAAAAAATACTATCAAAACCTATACAGCAATACACCATGACCAAGTGAGATTTATTTCAGGAATGAAGGTTGGTACAACATTCACAAATCGATACATGTGATTCACCACATAAATAAAATGAAGGATAAAAACCACATGATGATATCAATAGATGCAGAAAAAGCATGTGATAAAATCCAGCACCCATTTATGATAAAAACTCTCAGCAAAGTGGGAATAGAGGGAACATACCTAAACATAATAAAGGTCAGTATATGATAAACCCACTGCTAGCATCTTACTCCATGGGAAAAAACTATAGATGTTCCCCTTAAGTTCAAGAACAAGACAAGAATGTATGCTTTCCGTCTCTTATTCAACATAGTACTGGAAGTTCTAGCCATAGCAATCAGACAAGAAGAAATAAAAGGCATCCAAATTGGAAAGGAAGAAGAAAAACTGTCTTTATTTGCAGATGACATGATATTGTACACAGAGAACCCTAAAGATTCCACAAAAAAATTACTAGGACTGAAAAATGAATTCATCAAAGCAGAAGGATGCAAAATTAATATCCAGAAATCATTTGCATTCTATATGCCAATAATGAACAATCAAAAGGGGAAATTAAGAAAACATCCCAATCATAATTGCTTCAAAAAGAATGAAACACCTAGGAATAAATCTAACCAAGGATGTAAAAGAACTGTACTCAGAAAATTATAAGACACTGAAGAAAGAAATTGAGGAAGGTGCAAATAAGTGGAAGAATACACTGTGTTCGTGGATAGGAAGCATTAACATCATTAAAATAAACATACTACCCAAAGTAATCTATAAATTTAATACAATTCCTATCAAGATGTCAATGATGTATTTCACAGAACTAGAATGAATATTTCAAAAACTTACATGGAACCACAAAAAGCCCTGAATAGCAATAATGATCTTGAGAAGAAGTACAAATTTGGAGGAATGACACTACCTAATATCAAACTATACTATAAGTATAATGACAACAACGTGATACTGGCATAACAACAGACACATAGATCAATGGAACAGTATAAATCACCCAGAAATAAACCCATGCCTTTATAGTCAATTAAAATTTGACAGAGAAGGCAGAAATATACATTGGTCAAAGATAGTTTATTCAATAAATGGTGTTGGGAAAATTGAACAAATTTGTGCAAAAAAAAATGAAACTAGACCACATTTTTATACCACACACAAAAATAAATTCAAAATGGTTTAAAAATTTAAATGTCAGACATGAAACCATTAAAATCATAGATGAAAGCATAGGTAGCAAAATCTCAGACATTCCTCACAGTAATATTTTATCAGATATATCTCCCCAGGCAAAGGAAACAACAGAAAAAAATAAACAAACGGGACTACATTGAACTAAAATGTTTTTGCACAGCAAAAGAAACCATCAACAAAATGAAAACACAACCTACAGAATGGTAGAACACATTTGCCAATGCATCTGATAAGGGGTTAATATCCAAAATTTATAAAGAAATTATAAAACTCAACACCAAAAACAAACAATCCAATTAACAAATGGGCAAAGAACCTGAATAGATACTTCTCTTAAGAGGACATACAGATGGCCAATAGACATGAAAAGATGCTCAATGTCACTAATCATCAAAGAAATGCAAATTCAAACCACAATAAGATATCACCTAATTCCTGTCAGAATGGCTGTCATCAATAAATCAATAAACAAGTGCTGACAAAGATGTGGAGAAAGGAGGTCCTTTTTGCACTGTTGGTGGGAATGCAGATTTGTTCAGCCACTGTGGAAAGCAGAATGGTGAGACCTAAAAAATTAAAAATTGAACTGCTTTATGACCCAGTGATTCCACTTCTGGAAATATATCTGAAGAAACATGACACACTAATTCAAAAGAAGATATGTACTCTTATGTTCAGCATTATTTACAATCACCAAGATTTGGAAGCAGCCTGAGTGTTTATCAGTAGATGAGTAGGTAAAACAATTATGGGACATTTACACAATGAAATACTACTCAGCTGTAAAAAAAGACAAGAAAAGTTTACCCTTTGCGACAGCATTGATGGACCTAGAGAACATTATGGTAAGTGAAACAAGCCAGTCAGAGAAAGACAAATGCCACATGATTTTACTCCTATATAGAATCTAAGCAACAAACTGAACCAACAAGCGAATAGAGGTAGACTCATGGATAGAAAGCAGGCTGACAGCCCTCCGAGGTAGGTGGACAGGCGTGGAAGGGGCGCGAAAAAAAGAAAAAGGACTCATGGATACAGATAACAGTGTGATTATTTGGAGAGAAGGGGGATGGGTGGAGGTAGACGAGGGTATAAAGGAGATAAATGGTAATGAAAAAATGCAATAAAAATAGAAATAAAAAATAAATGTTCAAAATAATCAACATGCTCCATGGAAGAACCACCGTGCCTCTGTATCTTGTACATAGTTCGCTTGTTATGCATAACCTCTAATTTTCCAAGTTACCCACTGACCCCACCAGCTGGCAGTCTGGTAGCTTCATGCAACTGGCTCATTCGAGCAGCCAGCTGGCTTGCCAAGTCACCGGTCTGAGCCAATAGGAGCATCCGACACTTCTCCCACCAAAGTGGAAAGAGATAGGTAGCTATCTATAGAATCTGAGTGCACTCTGTTTTATCGATGAGTCTGTCCTCATTCTGCATGCTGCACTTAAAAGGGAGGTATTAGTGACTTTGCATCAAATAAGTGTGTCTGGGGTGGGGGTCATTGTCATTGTTTATCTTTCGGATTGACTCCTGTTTCCTACACATGCTCCTTATCCACTACGGGATGTGACCGTGACAGGAGGCTGGAAGCACTCCATGAAGATGGTGCCAAGCCTATCCCAGATTATTACAGTGTAACTATTAATAATAATGTTGCCCTTAAAAAGAAAAACATCTAGGAAAAATATTAAATGGAAGAGGGGTATTTGGACAATAGCATAAAACTGGACTGCTCCAGGTATACTGGGACTCATGGTCACCCTAAAATGGGGATAATAATCAAACATATCAGAGCCATTAGAAGAGTAATTATAAGAATTAAATGAGAAAACATTGCAAAAGCACTTTGTATAAAGTGCTATATACATATTTATATATATATTGATCCATATATGCATTCTTCCCCACTGATTATTTCAAAATGTAAATTTCCATGAAGTTTCTTGCTATGATTTTAATAAGCATTGCCTGAAATCTATATATTAACCTAGGGAGTATTGTCATCTTCACTTTTTTTAGTCTTTTAAATAAATGGTAAGCTATCGTTCCCTACTTACTCCAGTCTACCTTTATTGTTCTCATTAGAGTTTTAGCAATTCTTCAGATAAATTTCTTTGTCATGGCTTATATTAATAGCGAAGGATTTAATGTCTTGTTGCTATTCTAACAGAATCTACATTTTCATTGCATTTTCCAGCCTTGCACCACTAGTATATAGGAAAATGTTTTTGTCTGTGTGGCGAATCAATCTTACATTACTTTCTTGCACATTCACCCACTTTTGCCTTCTATGATTTCAATTCCATAGTCACTACCAGAAGTCCCATTTCTCCTGCGTACCCAAAACACATCTATATAACTCCCTGCGCCACAGACATCCCACAGGCACCTCAAAATTTGTGTAACCAGAGGAAAATGCATCTTCCCCCAGAGGCCCCTCCTCCTTTGATATTCCTAACTTCAGTGAAGCACATATTCTATTGTACAAGATAAAGACTCAGAAGCCATCCTCGACCCTGTCTTCTCTTTCACCCTCACATCTAATCACTCACCACGTCATGTACACTCCCCACCCCTCATGCCTCTTAAATCCAAGGGCTTCTTTCTCTCTTCAAGTTCAGGTGTTGAAATGGAGACCTTTTTTTGATTGTTTGTAGCTGTTCTCCCTCCTCCCATTCTTGTCCGACTTTGCCCTCTCCCCAATCCTTCCCCGCCCTTAAACACACTCAAGTTGCTCTTCACACTACAGCCCAAGGGATCTTTCTGAAACCGCGCTGCTCCTATGCTTAGAAGCCTTCAAAAGTTACGCATAACTTTCAGGAGAAAACACAAATTGCATCCTCCTCTCGTGAGGACGCGCCTAGACTGGTAGCTTTGTGCCTGCCTATGTCTGCATCTTTATCTCTCAACACTAAACCACCAACCCACATCTCACCCCCTTTACAATAGTCGCAGTGATGTACTTCTGCTACCCAAAGCGGCGTTTTGTTCTGTGGCTTTTGTGTGGTTCCTATTTCCTCCATTTGGGGACTCCTTCAAGTCTTTCAGGCCTTTTCTAAGAGACTACCCACCCCCAGAAATCTTTCCCACAACCCCTTTTGAATTAGACTTCACAGTCTCTTTACTTGCCTGTCTCCATAAGCAAACCTTGAGTGTGCAGGGGGTAGGCAATCCTGAAGTGGGCGTAGGCTGGAGACAACACGATGTGCTCCCTGCTCCTGAAGCCCCGACGCCCCGGGCGGGGGTGGGGGAAGCAGATCTCACCTGAGATAGATCAGAGCTTCAGGCTGGGTCCTACATGAAAGCAGCTACCTAAAATGGGAAGTGCGGCTTACTCTTATATTTGTTCGGTGTGCGTGGTAAGATATTTGTCACAATGGACTGAAATCCAAGATTAGTCATGGAGACAACTCCCAGCTCTGTGTCAGACTGAGGCTTCTCCAACTTCTGCCGGGGTCGCCGATGGGGGAAGCACATGGTCAGTGTCACAGAGTGGGGAGTAAGGATCAGAGGGTTCATGACGTGCCCTCATCTACATGGGAAATCATTATTTGTTATTGTTTGCTTTTAACTATCAGCTTAAAGAACAAGGTGAGTCGTTCTGGGGTTGTCACCTCCAGAATTGGAGTGGTTCAGAGAAACTGGGTTCTGAGGGGATGCCCATGGAAGGTGGGAGTAACGAAGATGCCACTGAGAGGTGTTTTTAATTTGATTTGTGCAGTGAAATCCTATCTTTAAACGTGTTAATAGTGGAATGCATGAAGAAACCCTGGTTTCACTAGTTTGGTGGTTGTTGTTGTTGTTTTATCAGTTTTGCGGCAAATTCTAGCATGACATAGGGACAAAGAGCACTAACATATTAGATTCCCAGTGGACCATTTACCCTCCCTTGGCCACTGACATCTGACAGCACTAAACAAGGTTAGTCAGGGGTGGCAGCACATTTCTTCCATGTCAGTGTGAGTGTTCATTTTAGATTGCATTCTAACTTTTAATCTATGTTAGTTTTTAGAGTATTTCCTGTATGTAGCTACATGCTTGACCTTGATTTATCATTGTTGTTGCTGTTGTTTAAATAGGAATAACATTTCTTTTTCTATAATGGGTCCATCCCATTAATCTTACGAAATATTCTCCATAGTAAACTACATCATCTTATTTTCTTTTCTCTTTTTATTTTACATGGATAGAATGTAAAAATAATTCAAACTCTGATTTGTTTTAGAAACCAAGTTAAAATATAAGTTCTTTTTCTAACCTAATCTTATTACTTTTATTCTTATTAACTAAGTAAACATCTAGCAGAGATAAGGCATGCAGCTGTTGAAGTTTCTACCTCTTTTCACCTTTCCTAATTGCCTCTTGCAATTACATCTTTCTTGAAATATCTCTCCTAACACCTGGTAGTTTTGAGAGTATACAATCTAATTCGGTGATTTACAAACTCAGTCAGATGATAACACAATATGCTTTTGTAAGTAGTTATGATAGTCTTATATTTATTGTAGCATAAATATTAATTCAGAAAGTATTTATTGAATATTATGTGTTGAGTTTGGGGGTGCAATGGTATATCGGTTTACTTTGGGGGGCATACTAAATCACTCCAAAATTCTGTGGCTTTAAACAGCTATATATTATTTCTCACAATTCTGTGTGAAGGCAGGGCAGTTCTAGCCTGAGTTAACTGGGAAGACCTGTGCTGGCTTTGCTCATTTGTCTATGGTCAGCTAGCAGGCTGACTGGTAACTAGCAAATCCAGGATGACCTCACTCACATGTCGACCAGACGGTAAGGGTTGGTCAAGGTCTATGCGGTCCTCTCCATATACCCTCTCATCCCCCACAGACTAGCTCAGGCTTGTTCACATGACAGTCCCAGGTTGCAGTCACAGCACGAGAATTCATGTCTCAACGCACAGGTGCCTTTTATACCTCTGCCTACATTATGTTTGCTTGCTAATGTCCTACTGGTCCGAGCAAATCGCCTGAGCAGCCTAAAAAGAAACAGATGCTACCTTTGATGGGAGAAGCTGCAAAGCCACTTTGCAAGAGAGAGGATGCAAGGAAGAGAGACCATATGGCTATTCCTGCAATCTGCCACAGTCCATCCCTGGCCACAGATTACTCACGTTCTTCTCACACGCAGACTACACTTACTCCGATCCCAGGACATCCAAAACTCTCATCCAATTATGGCAGTAAGTTTGAAGTCAAGATCTCAGGACCGAAATCAGGTCCTCCTATGCCTCCTCTTGACACAGAAGTGATGAGCTTAAGAGACAAGTTATCTGTCTTCACACACCCAGTACACAATAGTAGGACAAGGACCGAACAGCTGCAATAGGCATTCCCATTTTAAAAGGGAAAGAGTGGGAGGTGCCCAGAAGCCACGAGTCCATAGCAGTTTTGAAATATAGCTCGGCATATGTCGCCAAGATTCCCTGCTCTGGAAGCAGAGAATGTTTCTTGCTAAGGGTTCAGTTTTGCTCCCCGGAAACAGCTCCCCGGATTATTTCTCTCTGATTCTCCCTGAGAGTGGCTCTCTAGTCCACTGTCCTTCAAGACTACGGTCACCCTCTGGGCCTTTGGCAATGCCTCCTTCTGAGACATACTTCTTTTTCCATTGGAATGGCCCATGGGCACAGCTGCCCGCTGTTGGAAGAACAATTCTCTGTGGGTCTTTTGCATTCTGTACATCTTACAAATAGAGACAGTAACTGCCTTCGTTCTGGGCTATTTTTTTTCTTAAAGATGTCTTGTTCACTATATAAATAGGAATGTAGAGATAGTGGCCCTTTGTGGAATAAAGGGCAGGTTTGCTTATAGTCTTGCAAGACAGAGATGGTGTTTCCCTCTGGAACATGGTCGGGGTTACTTACTGTCCAATATAGGAGATTCAGGTTTCCACTCTTCAGAGGTCCTCTCCTGTAACGTAACCCATTGTGTGTGCCATTGTCATCTGGTTCTCTTCATATCACCCTTTGGGAACTTGGGCTCAAAGAACTAACATGAGTATGTTCACACTCATGCAGTTTGCTATGTCCTAAGTGATCTTTTTTCTCTGATCCAAGAGGTTCATATCTTTTGCCAGCACCCACAAAACTGATAGGCTAACTTGTTGACTTGCAGTAAGCTAAAATCTCAGACTTTTCACAGTTCCTGGTACCTGCTTTCTTCATATAGGAAATTGGGGACCTCTTCACAATTTGAGCAATTTCAGTCTCCTTTTAGTACAAACTTGTGGCTCTTTTTTGGCATGACTCTTTTAAAATATCTGTGGGCTTGCTGTGTGTATTAGATTATGATCCACTCTGATTGACAAAAGCTACAGCCACAATTCCTTTCAAGATAGACTGCCCTCCTTATACTTTGGGCAGCATATTAGGCAGCTGTAGACAACGCTTGAAGAGTCTCAGAAGCCCAGTTGTCCAGCTGAGATGAGGTACTAGGCATTGCCTTAGCAAACCTTTCAGAAGTCTAAGCTGAGAATCTGATAGCCACTCCCCTTCTTTGATCTGAGGCCCTAGGACTCCTTTCACTTTGAGAATCAATGTTTTTGGAGTCTGTGGATAAAAAAAATACCCTGGGCCCTCTATTTCCTTTTAAATACTGCTTGCAAAGTAAAGAGTTCCTTCTTCAGTTCATCTTTTTTTTTTTAACATTTTATTACATACATCCAGAAGCACCCTGACACTTCCAGCTTTCTGTCCGAAAATCTACTGATCCAGATCTACAATTTTATTAGGCACATTTTCTATCTTCCGAATTACCGTGGGCAATATTTTTCCCAATTGTTTACTACTATGTAACGTGTTACTATTTTTCCAACCTTCAAAAACAATTTCATCATCTTTTCAGACTTTAACATTCATTTCCTTGCCATTTTTTCAGACCCTCCCACTGTTTAACCCTAAAGCTAATGGCATATATTTTGAGCTTTCGTTTCAGCAGCACGTTGACTTCTAGGTGTCAATTTTTCCATCAGTTAGTCTCTTCTGCTTTATCAGTTATCTTTTGCTGAATAACAAGCCACCCCAAAAGTTAGTGATTTTGCTTTTTCACAATTCTGTGAATCTGGACTCAGCTGATCCAGTGTTCTTTTGGTCTTTCTTGGGGTCTCTCACGCAGCTGCAGTCTCTGGCAGTTTGTCTGGGGCTGGGTGCTTTAGGACAGTTTAATACACATGTCTGGTGGTTAGAACTGGCCAGCAGATCCACATCTTTTCTCATCCTAAAAACTGCCTCAGGCTTCTTTACAAGATAAAACCAGGGTTTCGAGAGGGCAAAAGCCAAAGTTGGAAAGCATCTTACAGCTTAGGTTCCACGAATATAATTTCTACCACGTTCTATTGATCAGTGAAGTCAGAAAGCCAGCCCAGAAATAAATGCCACATTTGATAGGACAAATAGCGACAGTGGGTGCTGTGAGGCACTGCCCGGATCCTTATTCCACGACCGAGGCCCTCGTTCCCCTACCCACCAGAAGCATTGACCACTGGTGGCTCACAGATGAGTCCCTCCCCAGAAATTGCTCTCTGCTGAAGAAAGTTTCCTAACTCCATGTTATACATCCTCCCCGGGGGCCACTCCAGACCACTGACTCAGACCTCGTACTCCAATGAAGAACTCTTCTGAAAGTTTGGTTCATATTCATAATTTCCATGAGATTGCCTAAGGCCACCCTTGCGACTACATTGAAATTCAGATTCTCCCTCTGACCAATCCTCTTTTACTCATGCCCTCACAGGTAGCCCCAAGAGTGGTCACCAATAAACTATATCCATGCAACTCTTCACCTCAGAGTCTGCTTCCCAGGAAGCCCAACCTAAGACAGCAGCAAAGTCACATGGCAACCTACCATAGTTGTATAGTAAACCACTCCAAATCTTAATGGCTTAAAACAGCAACCATTTATCACTTTTCATGATTCTGTGAATTGACTGGGCACCTGGATGATCTAACATGTCCTCATTCACATGGCGGGCAGCTTGCAATCCGCACAGTGAGTTGTCAGGTCTTCATCTGCCTCTTATCCTCCAGCAGGCTAGCTCAGGCTTATTCATATTGCAGACTGACATAGGTTGAAAAGATGGCCGCAAAGTCTTTTCTTCCTGAACCTATCCTCTTGCAATGGGACGCTGCAGATCCTTTTGACCAAGGCTCATGAACCAACTTAGCAGAGATCAACCGAGGAAACCCAGGTCAGGAGAACTGACCTACACAACCATGAGAAATAATAAATATTTATTGCTTTAAGTGTCTAAGTTTTGAGGTGGTCTGGTTTTCAATCAAAGCCGCATACGTTAATGTAACATGCAGTGATAAACAAAACAGACTTTCTATCATGTCAACCAAGAATACTTTTAGTACCAAAAAATGTAGTTAATATAAAATCACAAAAAAGAATAAGCATATGTCCGTAAAAATCAAACTGTTCAATTAATGATTGTATTTTCCTGAAATTTTCTAATAATATTTAATTCCCATCTATTTTCTCATATGGTAAGAATAGAAATTTTAGGAAAGAATTTGATGAGGGTTAAATTGAGGGAGTTATGTTTTTCAACCTTTTCCCTGCATGTTGGGAAAATATTGCAATCATTTCATTTTATTCTGTATTCTACAGGAGGACCTTTGACAGTGACACATCTAATTTACCTATTGATTTTATTTTATAACATTAATCTGGCCCTTTGAGGATGTTCTAGTCTACTTATCTCCTATTAGTGTCTTTTATCTACTTTCAAATCCATAAAATCCCTGTAATGATTTTGCCAACTGTGAACCTTTGCCGACAATCCACGTGCACTTCACTAGCCATTGTAATCATTCACTTTAAGAGACTAAATCGCACTTGCCTTGACGAAGTATTCTAATTGTGGTGATAACTCTGTTTCTTCATTTGCAGAGGTTACTTCCCCCTCAAATGCTTCTTTCCTCTGACACTGAGGGTCAACGAAATCAATCTTATATTAACATGTTTAGAAGTTGCTTCTGGTTTCTTCTTAACAACTTGTAAGTGCCCTTTAAAATTGTTAATGTTGTGACAAGATCACACCTGCTGAGTGGAATGTTGGGCCTTCTATGAGATTACTAGGTTTCTTTTCATGCACTTAATCAACAAGTATATATTGAGTATCTACCATACAAAAGGCATTCTGCTAAACATTGTAGAAGTTACCAAGATGCCTTACAGAGCCCCAGCCGTACAACCACGCTGACTCTTCTACTTCTTCTCATATGCTGATTATGCACAGTTTTATCCCGTGTGCATATTTCCTCTGTGTTGGGCTTTGCTGAGTTATGACCTCAGACATTGTCAGTTCTTCTTGGGCAGTGTCTCTCTGCCACTTTCATAGATTTTTTAAAATGTCATTAAGCAGAATTTGAATTGCAAATGGCAGTTATGTTGTAACAGGATGGTAAAGTGCTCACTAGTCACTGAAATAGCTGGGCATTGAAGTTTGGAAAGGTTCTCTAGGCTTAAGACTTAGAGAGAGAGTGTATTATTCTACCCAGAGCAGGAACATGAATACAATTCTTTCCAAGAAAAAAACGATGTTTTGTTTTAAATTAGAAATTATATTTCTGGTTACCCTACTATTTCCAAAGCTAGTTGACATTGTAGCACTGTGGTTAAACATTTAGGTTCAACTCCGGGGCTCTGGAATTCAAATTTTAGTTCTGCCCCTTGCCAATTCTATGACACTCACTTTCTAGGTCTCAGTTCCCTCATCTGTATAATGGGGGTAATCATGGAATGCAACTTAGATGATTGTTTTAAGGAATAAATGAGATAATACGGGTAAAGCATTTAACATTGTGCCTCTGATGAAGTCAACATTTAATAAATGGTAGTTATTATTACTCTGTCTGCCTCCAGTACTGGCCTTTAATAAATGAGTCGTTTGCTATTTCACTAGTGTTTCTTTCTAGCTTATGAATTTGATCTCATCAACTATTCTCATGATGTATTCATACCTCTAGTCAAGAGGAAACCATGAATTACTAAGCTTTGAGAAGGTAAATGTGAAAAGAAGTCAAGTAAATTTATTCCAACCCTATTGTGAGCACTGGTCAATGCTTGGTCACTGGTCATATAGGTCTTTAACTGAACTTAAATAGTACGTTGAGCAAAAACAGAAATAATCATTACATGATAAATGCTATTTTATAAATGATTAGAAAAGTAACTTCCAGAGAGTTATCTAATGAGATAGAAGAGAATTTTTTATTCTCTTTAATGAGAATAAAAAACCAGCATTTTTTATTTACTTATGCGTCTTTAGATACTAATGTGAAAAGAGCATGACTTTCAAACTTCACATGGAAAACAAAATGATGACAATATTTAGTCTTTAGAAGTTTAGACTCAAAAGCTTTAAAACAATTTACAACTCTTTTAAAAAAAAACATTATTGTACACCAAGATAATATCCTTATAAAACCACAACAGTAAAATGAAATGGCCAATATAAATCCCCAAAACAGCCAAAGAGAAAATGAAATGAAAATAAAATTTGTGTTATTGGGTTTTCTCATTCAGAGCAAAGTTGTTTCATTTCTGTAATATTTGGAAGCTATAAGAAAGTTTTTCACATAACTGTTTTATCATTTAAATATACAAAACGTATCTGGAAAATCCTGAGGAGACAGAAAAGACAAAAGTGAGTTTACTGAGAGATAGAAAACCCCTCCCAACCTAGTCACCAATCCTGCATTTTTTTGGAGGTTTTTGTGCCTGTGGAAGGAGTTTAACAACCGTTTATCTGCAATCCCTAAAGCAAGACTCAGGTAAGGCCCCAAGGCTTCTGTGTACAATTCCAGAGACATATCGTCTCAGAAAGCAACACAGATACAGGTGAAATTCTTCATCCCCCAGCTGGCTTTGAAAAAGAAGGCCTGATGTTTAAAGATGCTAAGAAGATTAAAGCATTAGCTTTTATTTTTTAAACTTCAAAACTATCTACCAGGTGGTTCTTACTGAGGGTAAAGAATTTGTTTTGTATGTGTAAGATAAGAAACCCTTAGACTCCCAGGGTGTGATCCTCACAGAATATGAGTTTTATTTTCACTTCCTGGGCAAAACTCTGGTCTGTGGCATGCAGTGTGGAGTGAAGACATGGAGCCCCCTCAGAGAAGTTCCACACCAAGTCCCATGCTGTCAGGAGGCCAGGGTGCGGCAGCGGGAGGCGTGCTAAAATACCAAGCAGTTGTCAGTGATTGTCAGTGGGATTCAGGCAGCAGCTACAACAAAGTCCAACACATGAAAATAAACCCCATCACCACTCCCACCTATTCACTCATTGTTCCCTTTGCCAGTTATTTGGGCCAGAATAAAGATGAAAGCCCGCTTTTATTTGTGTCTACAGAGGACAGGGTCCAATGGCCAACCAATCTGCACATCTGAGGTAGGACTTCCATCCAAGGATGTGAGGAAGGAGCTGATTTCCAGTAAAGCAAAGGACAAAAGGAAGGCTGGAGGTGGAAGGGGCTGTCTTCGAAACTTCATTCGATGAGAATCTAATGTAAAACAGGGTACCGTATAATTATATGTATGTAATTTATATATATAATTATATATTTATAGATTATATATAAATTATATAATCTAACATATAACACTGTATTATAAAATCTTTAAAAACTTTCAGGTCTCTGTTAAAATATCAGCTCCTCAAAGCAGACCACTCCACGTAAGATAGCCCCATCCATCACTCTCCTCTTTTGCCCTGCTTAATATGTCTCTGTAGCATTTATCACTCACTAAAGTTGTATTATGCAGTTATTTGTCTATTGATTTATTTGTCCATTAATCAGCTTTTTATTGATTACCTCCTCTGGAAAGCCTTTTCTAAGCACTGAGATTACAGCACTGAATAAAATAGGCCAAAATGCCCGTTCTTACAGAAATTACATTCCAGTTAGAATGAGGAGAAAGACTGACAATGAGCAAGTAAACAGGTGAACAGAAATTCTGTCAGATAATAATAAGTGCTCTAGAGAAAAAGTCGTGCAGGATGGAGAAGTAGCAGCAGCCTGTAGAGAGTGGCAATTCAGACGGAATCGTCAGGCAAAGTCTCACCGACACTTGAACAGGGAGCCGCAGGAAGGGAGGGAGAGACGCCTGTGGCTGTCCGGCAGGGAGGGGCATTGCAGGCCGAGGAAACAAGTGCAAAGGCCCTGAGGCAGGAATGAGCTTGGTGAGTTCAAGGAGCATGAGACAGAGGCAATGGATGAAGAAGAGGAGGCAGGCAGAGGACGATCAGTGACGAGATCAGGCAAACGCAGGCACCATATCAGACAGGGCCCTTGCAAGCATTTTGCCTTTAACTTTGAGTGAGGTGGAAATCATTGGTGTAAGGTCTCAAGATAAAATACAAGACACCCAGCAAATTCAAGCTTCAGATGAACAGTGCTTTTTTTAAATATAAGTATATCCCAAATATTGCATGAGACATACTTATATTATTTTAAAAGTGTGTATTGTTTACCTGAAATTTGAATTTAATTGAGCATCCTGTACTTTTATTGGCTGAATCTGGCAACCCTACATTGGATGGTTTTGAGCAGAGGGCTGACATAGTTTGACCTAAGTTTTTGTTTTGACTTAACAGGATTGCCGTGGTTGCTGAGGTGAGAATAGACAACAGGGACAAAAGTGGAAGCAGGGGGACCTCTTAGGGATAAGCCAAGAGGAATGAATCAATGAATGGTTGGGTAGACAGAGGTTCTTTAGCTTGACTGAAGTGTGGAAAATAGGGAAATATTGTTGGAAATGTCTAATGGGCCAGGAGAGAGAGTGCTTTAGTGTCGGGCAAGAGATTTGTACTTCACGTTTTGGAAATAGGAAGCCCTTAGAGAGTTTAGGGCAGGTGAATGATATGAGACCGGTGTTTTAGAAGAAAACTTAGCTACCATTGGGTTGAAGAGAGGAAATATTAGAGAGATAGGCCAGCTCCAGGGCTATCCCATCTCTGGTTCATAGATGCCAAGGGCCCGACCCAGGGTGGGGCCTGCCTGTTTTCATTAACTCTAGAAAGATGTTCTTCCTTACAAATAGGCCCAATACCTGGGCCTATTTGTATTAAATATGTCTGCACTCCTGCAATAAAAGCAAAATGTGTGGAGGGTCATATATCTCAAGAGTTCATCGATCCAAGTAATGGGAGACCTCCCCCCATGTACACACACACCCCTCCGTGGAAATACACCAGTGTGCACAGCCCAGTGCCCTCAGGGGTGTTCCACAAATACCAACATTCCTGCACTGATAAATAATCAGACCTGGAAAAATAGGGATAATTTATAGGAAACCATTTGGTGATTTGTCCCTGACATCTGTTTCAAACCTCCATTTGAGAAGGCAATTCTGAAGGGAGGGAACAATCAAATGACCTCAGGTCACTGGAGGCCATGGCTGAGTCCAGCCCCTAAGAGCACCTGGCCTCTCCCTTCCCCCACACGGCCATGGTTTCAGGAAGAGCAGCTCCCACCCCAACCGGAGGGGCGAGGCTGACTGGTCTAAAGCAATTCTGCTGCTCCTGTGTGTGGTGGGTGGGGAGCGGAATGTGATCTGTCCCCCACTAGTAAGTTAACAGGAAGTAGGGCTGAAGAGAGGTGCTAGGAAAATTCCTGTGATTCTCAAACAGGACTTCAGGAAGATCCACTCCCACCTCTGATTCTGGACAGTGTAGGGTCCGGAGGTGATGAGGTCAGCTCAGAGGAAGGTGGAGTGGAGAAAAGCAAAGACCCTGGTCCTTGGCAACATGGCTGAGTCACTAAACCAACGGCCCAGAAGCCTGCCCTGCCTGTGTACTCCCTGCTATGGGACACACTAAGTGCCCTCGTGGTTTACGTCTGGCCTAGAAGTGCTGCACTTGCTGCTACCTGTGTCTTCCCGGCTAAACCCAGAATGCCAGGCCAGGCCTCAGATATGGTCACTAACCCCTGCCTGACTCTTTTTCAACCCCCGTGCCCACTGGCAGAGCATTTGCCACATGAGGGCAAACCCCTCCTTCTCCACACCTAAGGGATTCCCCTTCCTCACCTCTCCCCACCTACCTCTGCTTCTCTGCCCCAGAAGATGCGGAATGATCTATCTGATTGTTGAGGCTGGAAAGAAAAACATGAGTCTTCCAGGCTCGGCCTGTTCTCTCCCTCCTGGAGACGCCGTCTTTGCCCCTCCACTGCGCCATCCCCCGACGAGGTGGATAAGCCTAACTCAGAAGTGAACTATCAGCAAGCCCACTTGGCTGCAGCTTTACAGCCAGCTCTGCAGCCTACCTGTGTCAGTGACAAATGCAGTATTTTGATCCACACCTGTATGGGTCTAGCATTCTTCTCTTTGTTGGTTCTAAGCTCAGGAAAGAAAGAAGAGCTGTTGTTTTGCCCCTTTGTATTAGTTAGGGTAAAGGGTAAATGCTGTAACAAAGTGGCCCAACAAGGTACAGCTTAAATAAGACAGAGGTGATTTCTCTCACAGACAGGAGAGGTGAACAGTCTAGACTGTCAGCAGGTTCTGCTTCACATATTCATTAGGGGACACAGGTTCTTTCACCTTGTGGCTCTACCGTCCCCCGTGTTTGTCTCACATGCATGACAGAAGCTGGGTCTTGCCATACCCATATTTCTTCAGTCCATAAGAAGGAAGAAGAGAGGATGCAGGAACAAATACCCGATGCCATGAGGCCGTAATCCAGACATGGCACCTGTCACTCCCATTTACTTCCCAAACCAGTCCCATGGCCACCACTGACTACACGGGCAAAGTGTATCTCTAGCTTGGTGGCTCTGCTTCCTTCACCTCTCATTCCTATGGATGCTTCACTGACTCCAGGATTTCCTGTCTCCTTCCACAAGATAAAATAATAAAATCCACTTAGCCACTCAAAGCTGGCTTATAATTGAACATGGGTGAATATTGTTGTCCTTCTTGGACAATGTGATTCCCAGGAAGCAGTTCCTTCATATCGATACCCCTCAACCATGCTTTACAGAGCTTCTCCTGCCCATTCTACTAGGAAGAGAAGGAGCTAAGATGTCTCTACTCAACAGCCATGATCAGGAACCAGGTCTTAGCCTTTTCCTTTTTTTTTTTTTGCCTTGTGCATAGAAGGTGCTTGATAGCTAAAGCAATGAATGAATAAACAGTGTGGGCGAATGGAAGGATGGAATCAGTCCTCTTCACAGCCTTGTGCCGCCTCCTGCAGGCTATTCCAGAGCCACACTGTCCCCGAGTGGGCAGTCCCGGGGCAGAAGCATTCTGAGGCATGGCCAGAAAGAAGTGGCACCTAAGTGGAGAAAGCATAGCAGAAAGTAAACTTAAAAAAAAAGATCCTTGTTCTTTGTTTCCTTTGTTGTAGCGAGTCTTACTGTAAACTGGCCATGTTCTCTCCAAAATCTACAAGGTCAAAAAAAAAAACCCCTTCTCTGAAGTTTCTGCTACCTGATATTGTCTATTTCCCTGGGATTTAAGTCAGAAAGGCAGAGGAACGAAAGTCTGTATGCGCTTCAGGCTGTAAGGTGTGTCTGTGCGGGGCAGGCCCTGCGAAGGACTGCTCTGTGGCCCTGTGGCCCTGTGAGAGTGCCTCCAGGCTACAGCCCTGAGTGCGGGCCCTGTCAGTCACAGCAGCTGAGGGAGAACTAGCAACCTATAGATTGGGATTTTCCAGTCCTCAACTAGGGTTAGCCAAAATGCTTTCTCAGAGCATCCTAAGCTTCTCTAATAAACTCTATGTCTCAGTTTCCCTGCTCAGAAAAAAAGGTCATGTAGAGTTGTTTTGAAGAAAATAAGTAACTAAAAAGACATTTCGGGTAACTCAAATGGGATCACACAAATGAGAAATTGTACTTACATAACTCTTTCCCTGGGCTCTGCCTGAAATCAGTCCTCATCCCTTGGGTTCTCTCTTATCCCACACAACCCCATCTTTTGTACTACCAGACCATCCAAACAATGCAGACCCCCTGAGAAGAATAATCCCACCTTCTGAGTTACCATCCAAAGAAGTTCAGGGAGAGTGCAGCATGAGGATGGCCTGCAAGGGCTTTAAAATAATGAATTCTCCCTCTTGGTAGTGTCCTTTGACAGTGTCCTTTAACTTTGAAAACCTTTTTATAAGAGAGCTCATCTTAATGGGCAGGTAAGACTCCTGAGGAAGAAAGGAGACTTTCTGGTGGAAATGCTTTTATCCTCCTAAGTATTCACCTCAAGTGTGGAGGTCAAGCCCCAAGTGCTACAAAATAAAAGGTAGCATTGCCTTGCATTTGTAGAGACTCTTTTTTATGCCCTGAGTTGGAAGGGAGGGAGGGAGACAATGAGGGAGGAAGGGATGTTTTGTTAACCTATTCCTGAAATCTGGGCAAACAACAAATGGAAGGTGCCCCCAGACCCTCTTTCAGGGAAGGGTTTCACGGCAGCCTCCTTGGGCCCAGACACTGGCATTGGCTTGACACTGGCAGCAAAGTGTAGCCATTGGCTGCTGGATGCCTGAGGACTCAGGATGCCCAGGGCCCCTTTCCCCCTGACACTCCATAAGGCTGTCCTGGAAAAGTCCCCAACAAGGAGGATGACAGGAAGCTGGAGCAACTGAGGGATGGAGGGTAACGAACGATCAGAGCAGACATCTCTATGTCCTCTGTTTGATTGTTGTCAGTATCTCAGTGCAGGCTCTGTACTTGCTAGGAAAGGCCATGTTTACTGCCTGAGAAAGCAAATATTTTGCACCTAACCAAGAGAAAACTTTCTTTTTAATGTGATTCTGCAGGGAGAAGAAAACCCTCCCTCCCCGAGGTCTGAGTATTACTGCGCAAACTGAGTGCTGTATATATTGTTCATTTTGAGGTCTGAGCAGTTGCTCTTCCATGCCTTCTGCTCCTCACCCAGCACCAACATCCCTAAGCTGCCTCTGGGTTTAAATAGCCAATGTGGGTTTCAGGTTCTTCCTACCCCTGTGGGCTCAGCAGAGAAGGGAGTTTCTCAGCCCATTCTAGAGCAGGGCCACTCCAGAATGATCAAGGAGGCACAGAGAGTGCTAGAACTTCAGTCTAGTACTGTGGCTCTCGGACTGTAGTCAGGGGCAAAAATACTCACAACCTGATGACCAGGCTGCCTCCTAGTCGTCGCAGCAGGATTTCCCAGGGTGGATTCAGACGTCGCACCACAAGTATGCATTGGAAATTCTCCTGAGAAGTTTTTCAAGATACAGATGGCTGATCTCCAGCAATCGAGTTTGAGAAAGCACATCTAATAAAAATCCACAAGCAACGGGTGGCTGGGCAAACATCTCCCATTCCTTGTCGTCCTCCTTGAGCCCTCTCCCAGACAGTCTAGGCCCCAGAGGTCCTCAACCATTGGCCAGCCTATAAAAAAATCCAGTGAAAGAATTATGGCAACTGCTACATGCTCTGGGCCAGGCATTATGGAAAGAACGTTTACGTATATTGTCAAATGTAATCCCCTAACTCATATAGTACTCTCTTCCTGAGACAGGAAACAGTCTCAGAGAAGTTAACCAACTGCCAGAGCCACACAGTTACGAAATGGAAGTGCCAGAATTCCTAGTTCAGCTCATTCCATGGTCTGACATTTTAACCCCTTTGCCTCAAATTTTTTGTATTTTCTTTGTTGGTATCTAGTGTTCTGAACCCACCTATTTCTCCAAAACAGAATTCTCCAAAACACAAGTTTGCTGAAAGTTAATTTGTTGACTTATCGCATCACCAAAAATTTCCATGAGCAATTTATAAAATTTATAGCTATCCATAGCATAATTGGTTTCAACAGATTTTGGAGATTTTTTCCCCTAAGGTTTTCATTTTGCCATATCCAGCACGGTGAGAGGGAGGGGAGGCCCTGCGCCCCCACAGCAGTGGCTCTACTCCCTATGCCGGCTCCCCGTCCGGTGTCCTATCTTCATCAACACTGCACACGGGCCTCCCCGCCCCAGCTCCTGGTCCTGTGGCTGTTGGTGTTTGAGCCTAAGCACAGGCTGTGGCAGGGGCCGTAGTGAGACTAGGCGAGACAGGACTGCTTGCCTTTAGCCAGGTGCTCCAGAAAAAAAGAGAGAGCGAGACCCTGAAACAGAGTAATAGGGATGTTCCACTTCAGCCGGTTATCCCAGGCCTATCAGAAGTTACTCCTCTGTCATTCTTCTAACTGACTTTAGATGAAGTGACAAGAGCCCTGCAGTCCATCCTGTGCACTCTCCTAGCATCCTGCCCCCCGGAAGGCCAGGCACTGATGGTGCTGCATGGTGAATGCTTTTTCACTTCCCTCCAGCAGCAGACAGTGAACCTTTCAAGGGCAGGGACCCCTTTTCACTTTTGTACCTCCAGCACAAAAAGATACAATAGCTCTATGATTGCTGGGTGACCAAAAGTTTAGCATCCAAACCAGGAAACCTTGAGGGTGGGAAGGGATTCTACTTCAATGGAATACTAGGACTGTCGCTATAAACCAGGACTATCCTGACCAGTAGGAGTCATGGGAACTCTACAGCCGACTTTCAAATATTGGTTAGATTAATAAAATCACTCAAGTAAAAGACTTTCATGGAATTGGTTTACTTCCTGTTAACTGCAGAGTTTGAGTGCCTCTCGGTTAGATTGGGTTTTCCATGAAAGCCTTGGATGATATGAACCACGCTAATAAGTGCTGAAGGTGCTTGTTCCAAATCTATTCTCTGTGCCCCAGTTCCACTGAAGGAGTAAGGATATTTATGGAGTGCTCAGACTCCATAAACATCTGTCAAACTGAATTAACACACCCTGTTAAAACACTGACGTGGTTACCCTGACTAGTGTGGCTCAGTGGGGAAGGATGTCATACCACAAACTAAAAGGTCACCAGTTTGATGCCCAGTCAGGGCACATGTATAGGTTGCGGGCCAAATCCCCAGATGGGTGCATGTGAGAGGCAACCAATCGATGTTTCTCTAGCACATCAACATTTCTCTCCCTCTCACTCTCCCTCCCTTCCCCTTTCTTTAACAATAAATATGTAAAATCTTTTTTAAAAATACACTCACATGGTTGAAATCAAAGGTGTTGCTGTGCAATGCCATGGCTGATGACAGGATGTGACATAATGATCAACTAATCCCTAACCTGGCTCCAACCAGTCAGTAGAACCCACAATCTCAGCTCCGTTAGCCACCACAGTTAATGATTTTACCCTTATATAACCCATCCCCTGGAAGCCATCACGGAGCCAGGTCTTCAAGCACTAGCTCACCTGGAACTCCAGGCTTAAAATGATTTTCTCAATTAATAAACCTTTACTTTCTTGGCTGCCAAAAAAAAAAAAAATTGTGGGTTGTGTTCCCTAAAAAAATATGTTTAAGTGACATCTCCTGGTAACCTTGAATGTGACCTTACTTGGAAATGGGGTCTTCAAAAAGAGGTTATGCTAGATTAGGGTGGGCCCTGATTCAATGACCAGTGTCCATATAAGAGGAAAAATTGAACACAGACACACAAGGTAAAATGCTAAGTGAAGACAGAGGCAGAGATTGGAATGCTATGTCTATTAGCCGAAGAATGCCAATTGCTGGAAACCAAAAGAATTTGGGAGAGAGGCATTAAATAGAGTTTTCCTCAGAGCCTCCAGTAGGATCCAACGCTGCTGACATCTTGGTTTTTTCACTTCTAGTTTCCAGAATTGTGAAAGAATAAGTTTCTGTTGCTTTAAATCCCCCAGTTTGTGGCAATTTTTCACAGCAACCCTAGGAAACTCATACAGATCAGGTGCTCATTGTGAATGAGAATAAAAATGGCAGTACAAATGTAACCTGGAATACTCAGTTCTTCACCCACCCACCTCTCTAGCCTCCTTTTCTACCATACTCCTCTGTGTATCTTCCACTCCAGCCTTGTGCATTTGTTCATTGTTTCAAGGACACACTTTGCCATTTTATAATTCTGTGCTTTTGCACATGCTGTTCTTTCTGCACTTGCCTCTCTAATCCTAGTTTAACAGCTAACTCCTCTAGAAGAATTCTAAGCATCTCAGGAAGAATTAAAGGCTCCCTTCTTTGAACTCCTACAGAATGTTCTTATCTCTCTCCTATCCATCCTGATAACCTCTATTTTTGTCTATTTCCCCTTTTGGGTGTTGAGCACATCCAGGAGCTCTGCCCAACTTCCCTCTGAATCCATAGTGCCTGGCAGAGTACTTGGCACACAGTAGAGACAGCATAAGAATTCAAATGATAGATTGGAATAACTTCATCCTACAGAGCAGTAAGAGTATAGTAGGGAGAGAATGAAGAGCACCACTTTTTGAGAGAAGATAAAGCTAGCAAGGACGGTTAGATCCCCATTGGGAAGGGTCTGAAAAAGCCATAAAGAGGAGTTTAGATCTCATCCTGCAGACTTCTAAGTGCCTGTGAAAGTTTATTCCCTGCAGCCTGAAAGAACATGTGCTATGCAACAATGGTTCCTAGTAAGACAGAATACTGAGCAGAGCAGAAGCTGTACAGCTGCCCAAAAGCTCGGCTGGAAGGCATTTGCCCATCAAGGCAAAAGACGGCTAGCAAATGAACCAGGACAGAGATGGTTCAGATGGCCTTAAGAGATGTATCTGATACATAATCAGGAGTCTTCACAGATACATAATTGGCCAAGATAGTGGAGAAAAGGAACTGAGGAGAACCCTACGGTTTTCAGCCTATAAATATGATAGGCAAGAGTGCCATGATCGTGAGAGGAGCACTCAAGAGAAGAACATGTTTGGTGGCAGGGCTGGGAATGTCCAGAGAGTGAGTTTTATTCTGGACACACCTGGAGATTCCTAGGGGGCCATCG
>PVJD01015162.1:0-26063 GCA_004026545.1 Mormoops blainvillei | reverse complement strand
CTCTGTACAATAGATCAAAGACGGAGGATTTGAAAACGAGGGAGGAAGGACTGGGACACAGATGGCTGTCAGAGCAGAAAGGCCCATGGTGGCCCACCCTGGTGGTCACACCCTGGAGTGGCACCCTCTCACGTCGTACCGGGCAAAAGTGATGGCACCGGTGCGCAGGATGAGGCTTCCATTTTGCCCGCTGCCTCCCACGCAGGACTCGCTGTGGGGGGGAGCCAGCTGTCTCCCCGTGAGGACGGCCAAACAGCCTGCGAGGAAGTGGGCACAGTCAGGAACCAAGCCCTCCCCGCAGCCGTCCCCAGTCCAGCCTCGGATGAGACCCTGCCTACAACCACTCAGCTAACCTGCTTCCAGATTCCTGACTCTCAGAAGCTACATGAGATCAAAAGTATTTGTTGTTAAGTGGCTAAGCCTGGGTGTGTTTTGCTACTCAAGCAAAGGATCGCTCATGCAGCACCTGCAGAGAGACCATTATTATTTAAATGACCCATGTTAGAGGAATGATTAAGTAAATTGTGGCAAATCTGATCCACAGTACGGTTTCCAACATATTATAACAAGAAGCAAAGACTCTGAAGCAAAATGCGAAAACCAGTACAATTCATATTTGGGTACAAAGGCAAAAGAGAAACGCATGTCTATACTGTGGTTATAACCATGGACAAGTCACACTCGTATGTCAACAAAGAATAGAGAGACAAACTCTTTACGCTGGTGGATAGAACCGTAGATACAACTTTTTTCTTCTATTTGATTTATGTTAAGATTACAACAATGCTTGTGGATTAGGATTTTTTGTTTTTGTCTTTGTTTGAATGAAAACAAAAGAAAGAAAATTGATGTAGAATCATTTTAACAGCTGCTGATGACCTAGGGGAAAAAATTTATTAAATGCTAGTGCAAAGATCAAAACGGTCACTTCCAAAAATAAACTTCCTAAACCCCAAGTTTATATACTGAGTAAACCCATGGCGAGTAACAATGTGTGGGTTCACATGCCACAACACAGAGGGACAAAAGTTTTCACAGCCTGGTGTCCTTTAAACTCCCAACTTCAATGTTGCTAAAATTCCACTCTCACAAATGATTTTAAGGAAGAGAGCTTCTTAAATGTTTGCTTTGCTTTTTGTACCTCTCACCAAAACCAGTTCTGTTTTGCACCATGTTGTCTGATTAAAAACAAGAGGTAAGGAAGCTATTTTTGTCTCCCGTTGATCAGGGACAATCATCTGTAATAGCACTTAACTCTCATGTCCCTGAAGAGGACGACTCTCACAGGCGGTCCCCCCGAGAGGACCCCAAAAGTGTTCAAATCCCAGAACTTTATTTTCATCACCAAAAGAGGCTTACAGAAGGGACGCTTCAATATTTTGGCTTGTTTTGCTCTGACCCTGCAGCAATGAACAGACTGTTCTGTGCTTTGACACGCTCGCAGTAAGTCTGACAAGTTCAAGGATATTAAGTTTATGCACCAAGAAATGAATACAGCTCCAAACTTTACCTCCAGCTCTGACACTATTTGAAAAACCTCACATCCGAGTGGTGGTTATGACACGTGAGTTGACTTACACGTAGGTAACACTAGGGACATGATTTCCAGGCAGCGTATTACAAGCTCTCTAGGGAGAAACCGAAACTTCCTCAAAGTGGTATTTTCAAAAGAACCTTATAGAGTTTCGGTTTTTCTTTCTTTCATTCCAGTAGTAATTTGCATCTCTCATATCTTAACTGGGTGATATGATTCTCTATCCCTTCTGCAAAATCTGGCATGTTTCATGACAAAATATACAAATTAACATTCAAACACTTAAAAACATTTGTGTGCTGTAAAAAACTGTCCTAAAAGGAAAGGTGTAAGCTGAGAGGTTACACGCAAATCCAATCAACCTCATATTCCAGGGGTACCCACGGTGAACAGTTTTGTTTCTTTCTAGAATTTTTCTAAGCCTCTATAAACATGTGCATGTGTATATAACTTTCCACTTGGCGGGCACAGGGCCACCCCACTCTGCAGCCGGCTGCGCGGTACTTGAACCTACACGTACTCTTCTCCACTGCTATGTGGTGTCCTGGGGCACCCGTCCCGGGCACTGAGGTGTCCAGCCTTCCAGAAGGAATGAGGCAGTGAAGACTCTGTGTACACATCTTTGAGCATGTTTGCAGGATAATTTTCTCAAAATCGAATTGAGCCGCTTTTTAATTTTTAACAGATTTTATTTTGTAGAACTGTTTTAGATTTATGGAAAAACCAACAAGAGTGTTCGGAAAGTTCCCACCTGCCCCTGCAACCGGTGTCCTCTGTCATTAACACTGTACCACAGCCACATTTGCTGTGACTAATGCACCAGTGTCATACTGCGTTATTAACTAGAGTCCCTGCTTCACCTGGATTTCCTTAGTTTCCCCCCTAATGTCCTTTCACTGTCCCAGGATCCCGTCCAGAACACCATGTCACCTTCAACTGTCACGTCTCCTCCAGCTCGTCTTGGCTGTGGCCATGTCTCCGGCTTCCCTTGGTTCCGACAGGGTTGAGGAGGACCGGTCAGGCGTGCTGTAGGTGGTCCTCTACTGAAATATGCCCGATGTTTTTCTCAAGCCTAGACTGGGGCTGTGGGTTTGGGGGAGGGAGGCCACCGAGGCGAAGGGCTGTTCTCATCACATCGCATCAGAGGTGAGTACTGTCATTGAGATTTGTCACTGTTGAGGTTGACCCAGATCACTGGACATGTGTTCGCCAGGCATCTCCGCTGTGAAATGGCTCTTTTAACCCGCTTTCCACCCTGTCCTCTTTGGAAGGGGTCACGAGGCACAGCCCGTTTCTGGGGAGCGGGGAGCTATGCGACCCTTGCTTCTTACTTTCTAAGAAGTCCTCAGACAGACTTGACTTGGGCTGGTGACCCCATAATATACAGACCACATAGTTCAGAATTGTACCCCCAAAACCTATATAATTTTATTGACCAAAGTCGCACCCGATAAATTCAATGTAAAAAGTCACAAAATGATATAAAACCAAATTCGAACAACCAAGGAAGGGGAAAAGAAAAGTCAAAGTCCTTGTTAGCAGCCTCTCACGTTTCCTTCCCGGGGTTTTTTTCGGTGCGAATTCAGGCAACCATGTTTGCATCCACCCCCTGCCACAAGGGCTCACGGCTTGCCAGGAATCTGTCATTTTGAAATCACCTCCCTAAAGAAGATAAGTCAATTTTATATCAACGTGACTCTCAATAACGTTATCCGACCCCTGGACAGTTCCGAAGGCACTGGGCAGACACCGCCCAAGGTAACTTTTCCTCTATTAGCACTGAACACAGTTTGAGTGGTGGTTTAAAAAAAAAAATCCATGCAGTTATTTTTTAAAAAATAAAGATTCTTCTCAGCAGGAGGTGTTAATCTGGCACTAAATCTGGAACACTGTCATCACTGTGAAAATTTGCATGTCTCGTCTCGACAGAAAATGTGTGAAGATGAGACTTCATGTTGCTCACACCTCGCGGTGCCGGAGGCGGCTCCGCACATGCTCATGGCCTCCCGTCATCTCGCACTTGGGTCACCTCCCGCCTCCGTGCCCTCGGGTGCCTGGCTCCGGAGTTTCCAGAAGCCCGCCTCATCCGCTCTCTTCTTTCAAGAGGGGCTGCCTTGTCGGCCTCCCCCCCCCGCAGCTGCTCCCTCCTCCCCCGACCCCCCTCTTGTAGTGTTACAGTTTCTGTAAGGCCGAGCCGCATGCATACGTGGAATCCGTCTGCATTCCTCTCCTGCAGGTGCTTGAATAAACCGCACCAACTTCAACAAATTTATTCCATAACCATCCTGGCTGCCAGGAATCAAGGAGTGTCCTCAAGGGAGGGTGTTGACAGGACTCGTTCCTTCTGCGGCTGCGAGGGAAGACTGTTTCCTTGCCTCTCCGGAAGCTTCTAGAGGCCTTGACATTCCTTAGCTGGTGGCCCCTTTCCGTGTTCAAAGCCCATCACTCACAGCTCCACTTCCACGGCCATGTTTCCTCTGACCCCAACCCTCCCACCTCCCCCTTACAAGGACGCTCGTGATTTCTTGGGGCCACCTGGCTAACCCAGGGGATCCTCCCATCTCAGGACCCCTAACCGGACACATTTGCCAGACCCCTCTGCCACACATGGCAGCGTTGACGGGAGCTGAGGGTTAGGGTGTGGACTTTCCTGGGGGATCACTATTCAGCCTGCCACACCATCCTTTAAAAATAAATAAATCACAGCCTCGGGCCTCCTCTGCCCACCCGACTCTGTTCTCTGTCCTGTCTCCCAGACCGCTCACGCCTCTGCCTGGGGCGTGTTGTTCCAGACCGTTTTACCCTTTCACATACGGACACGGAGCACAGATAGTGCTGTGTTGCCTGGATTCTTTAAAAAAAACAAACCCAAACCCCCAAATGGCATCATATTACGCAGTATCCTTCTTTCTCTGCTTTCAGAGCTGTCTCTGTCCACCCCTAGAGAGCTACTTCGGCTACCTACCGCTTTTGAAAATGTCGGTGTATCGTAGTGAAACACACGTAACATAAAATGTACAACCGCGACCATTTTTAAGCCGGCAGTTCAGTGACAGCAAGGACATTTGCAAGGCTGTGCGGCCATCATTGCCACCTGTCTCCGGGACATTTTCGTGCCCCCAGGCCGAAACCCAGTCTCCGTTAAACAGCTCCCATCACCCCGCCCCGGGCACCCTCTGTTCTAGCCCCTGCCTGTGGGTGTGTCTGTTCGCTATTTCACGTAAGTGGAATCACACATGATGGTGCTTTTGTGTCCGGCTTCTCCCACATCACATAATTTGTTCAAGGTTCATCCGCACTGTAGTGTGTTACCAGTCCTGGCAGACCTCGGGTTTGGTGCCAGAACACTCCAAGAAACCCAGTGGTCATCTTTTTGCCGGGGGAAGGTCTTGCCTCCAGTTTGTAAAAACTGCAACGCCTGTGAAGCTCGGTAAAGTGAAGGGCCACGAAGGGCCACGAAGGGCCACGAAGCAGACGCCTGGCTTCACCTTGACACCCACAGCTTCCCTTTGCTCTCTACTGACCTGTGAACCCGCATTACTGACTGGCGAACCTGCATCCCCTCTTGTGAGTGACCTGAAACCTTTCCACCTGGCTTTGATCTGTCTGTACCAATTACCTGTAAACTCCTGGGATCAGGAAAACCAGACGACCGTCCCCTAAGAGTCTGGTGGCACCCTCTGTACACACCAGGCACTGGATTCGCCGTGGCGGGAAGAGATACAGCCTGAGCTGTGTCCCCAGAGAACCTGGGCTTTGCCCACGGACAGTAGGAGCAAATTACCCTGCTGCTTGGAGCTCTGTGTTCCCACCTGGAAAATGGGACTGATTCCTCTCTCAGTTCCTTTGCTGCAGAAACAAGGGAGGATATTTCTAGAAAAGCAGGCACGGGGCAGTGGACCATGCCGCCTTGCCAGGTCAGCCCCTTGCAGCCTGGTCTGCCTGGTGTGGGGGCCCCTGACGCACAACAGAGAGGATGACAACAGTGGCAATGCGAACCCTCTCAGACCTTCCCTCCTTCCCTCGGCTGGAAGGGTACTTGGGTGGCTTTTCTGGGTTTGAAATGTTGCCTTTTGTTCCAGGAAAGGAAGACTGCTAAGCAGGTTTAGCTATTCCTGCTCGCCCGGGGGCAAGTTCAGGGTTGCAGCCCGGGCCAGTCACAGCCCAGTAGCTGGGCCGCATTCCTGTCTATTTTAAACCTCACCATGACTGGGGAGGTGAGGCATGACAACCAAGGCTGAGCAGTGGGTGAAGGACATCTGGTACAAGATGGCACAAAGCTGGCAGGCTTCCCGTCCCACGGATTTGCTCCCACGCATGCGAAGCCTGGGAAAGGAGGCAGGGGGCTTCCCACCCACTGCGGCCCACAGTGAGGGCGAGGGAGGGGGCAGGGCCCACTGATCGCGGAATCTCTTCTTCGCTCTGTCATTCGGCGAATACTCAGCCTCTTCAGATCTGTAGGTTGACGTCTTCGCATCAGCTCTGGATAATCCCCGCCGGGTGTCCCCTCGCAGGGTCCCTCCGCCTCATTCTCTCCGGCCTCTCTGCCTGAAGCTCCAAACGAACACAGAACCAACGTCTCAGGGAATCTTCACATTCTCATTTTCCCTCCTTGCTATTTTTATCTTGCTTGCCTCTCTGTGTTGCCTTCTGCATAATTTCTTCTGATATCTCTCGAATTCTTCAGAAGTTCTGTTTCCTTCTTTGTCAAGTCCGCTGTGTTACTTTTCTTTTCCCTTTTTAATGTTTTTTTTTAATTTATTGATTTTAGAGAAAGGAAGGGGAGAGCGAGAGCGAGAGAAACATCGATTTGCTATTCCACTTGTCGATGCAGTCACTGGTTGATTCTTGTGTGTGCCCTGACTGGGGATCGAACCCACAGCCCAGGCCTCTGGGGACGGCACTCGAACCGGCGGAGCCACCCGGCCAGGGCCTGTGTTGCTCGGCATTGCCCTTTATTCCTTGTAAGCGTTTTCAAGCTGGGTGATGATTTTCTGAAAACGAGACAAGCATAACTATTTTGGACTCTGCGCTGGATCAGGCCAGCGCCTGAGGTCCGTGTGGGTCTCTTTCTACTGGTTCTTGATTGGCCAGGTTTTCTTCAACTGTCTGCTGGTCATTGCCCTGGGGAAATTATTCGGGAGGATTCTCTGAGGCCTAGAAAGATCAGAAGAGCTGTGTTTTCTTCCACTGGGTTCTTAGGGCACCCCCACCCCCCACCCCACCCCCTCCAGGAAAGATCAGCTGATAGGAGTCTGTGGGTGGGCAGGCCCGGGACAACAACGCTTCGGGAATCTCTTCTCCCTGTGCCTCTTCTCACCAGCTTTCTCAGCACACACACAGATGTCTCTACCATCCCCTGGGGCTGGGCTCGGTGAAGTCGCCCACTGGTGTCCAGGTAAGTTTTAGCCATCTGCTGCCAGAACAAAGAAGGCCCTGACTTGTAGCACCTACTGCTTCCTGTGGTGTAAATACTCCCAACACGGCTGAGGTCACGAACGTGGACTTCAGAAGACACGATGAGCCCCGTCGACCCTGTACGGGCTCTGGGGCGTTGCCAGTCTTGTTCTGGTGTGTCTTGGCTGCTCTCCGCCTGGCCGCCGCACACGGTCTCAGTGCACAGGGTGGCAAATGTCCTCAGGTGGACCTTCCTGAAGTGGGGTTCAGGGCTTCCCCCAGGATTTGTCCTGGATCCCCAGGGGAAGTGACATGTGAGCTAAGGGTGACCTGACTAAAATGGAACCGGCCAGCAGGGGACTGGCCCTGGGCGTGGGGAGCAGCAGGTATACAGGTGGAGGGGAGAAACTCGCAGAGGCTCAGAGGTGGGACAGAGCTGGCCGGTGTGAGGAAAGACAGAGGCGCGTGGAACGTGGTGAGCAGGGGAAGGGCCGAGAGGAGGCCGGGGGCTTCATCCGGGGCTCGGCCGCAGGAAAGAGAGGAGCTGTGTCGCTGCAGTGCTGATGTTCGGGATCATTCCCCCTCCCCAGGAGTGGGCTGTGCAGAAGCGCCTTCCCAGACAGGACAATGTGAAAGGGGGAGAAGGGTGACTTCGCAGCAGAGACACCTGACAAGCATACCTCAGCAGCGACCAAGGTCAACAGCAGCGGTGACAGATCACGATGACAGTGTGAGCCTCTGGTGTCAGGTGATGGGAATGGCGCTTTGCCTCAGAGGCCTCCCACCCCAAACCCACGGCCCCAGTCTAGTCCTGAGAAAAGCATCAACTTCTCACAGAGGAAAACAGACAACACCCCCCAGCCAGTGACCCTCAACTCTCCAAGTCACCAAAACCAAGGGAAGCAGGAGGACTGTCGCAACCAAGAGAAGACGGGACGGCTAAAGGTAACGGGGTCGGGATCCTGGGACAGAAGTACGACCTCAGGGGAACATGAAGACAATCTGAATAACGTATAGACTTTAATGAATAACAATTCACCGATACTGGGGAAAATGGGCCACACTAATGAAAGAAGTGAATAACCGGGGACCAGGGTAGAGGGTACAGGAGCTCTCTGCACCGTCTTTGCAGTTTTCCTGTGTGTCTAAAACTGCTGTCAAGAAGAAAATCTGGTTAAAAAAAGAAAGCCCGGCAGCTGTGTGGAGGAGGGGTGCTGAGCGTGCGGCTGGATGGGTGCCGGGAGACGGGTGCCGGGAGACGCTGAGGCAACCCGCGAGCAGGACGCCGGCCTCGTGGGGCCGAGGAGACGGAGGAAGGGGGTCCGGCTGACAGCCCTGTGGGTCTCGCCAAGGGACACGTGGCAAGGGACAAGGAAGGGGAGGAGTTCGGTAGGAGCTCAGCTATGTGGACTTGAGCAACTGGCCAGGCTGTCACTGACCAAGGCAGACTTGGCTGCGAGAAAAACAGGTTTGGGAGGAATATCTCCTGAGGCTGCGTTTCTGCCATGATGAGTCTGAGGCGACTTGGGGACATCAGAAGGGAGATACTGGATAGGTGGGGAGCTGTATGATTTTGTCCTGTAATTAGGGGTACAGCACCTACTATAAGCAATGAGAATACCTACTGTGTGGGGGTCCAGGTGTGAAAGGCACAGGTCCTGCCTTTCAGAAGCTTCTAGTATGTTCAAAGAGCAAGCCACACGCCAGAGAAGCAGTGACAGGTCAAATAAATGAAGGCGGAGGAGGCTAGCTAGGGTGGCAAGCAATCGAGGAGGCTTCCTGGAGGCAGTGAGATACAAATGATGTGCCCCAAATCAGCCATCTTCCTGTTCTGGAAAAACCCATCCCTGACCGGAGCCAACACCTATCAGTCCTGGCTTCCAACCCAGCTCCCATTTGGAAAAAGCCTTCCCTTTCTCTAGGCCCATGTCCAGAAGAGCTAACGACTGAGGGTCAGAGGTCAGGAAACTCCTCTCTGGCAGCTGACCAGGCCTCAGTTATGTAAGTGCCGCCAGTCAGCTGTCTCGGTCCTGGAGTCTGGAATTGCCCCTGGCACGCGCTGCGGGCTCCGCTCCGGGGAGGTGAAAGGCTCCAACCGCCTATCTACTTGGGGCTCCGATTGCCGCCCCAAGCCCTTGCTGGCTGGCCGGCCGCTGGCCGCTTTCGGCCACACACAGAGCATAAAATTCCTTTAAGTGTTTCTCAAAGCTCTCTCAGCCCCTGGGCCCCTCTGGTTATAAATAACGGCAGGACATCCTGAGTCAGGCTTGCGGAAGGCCCGGGGGTGAAACTATGACTCCCCCCTCCGGCGCGAGGCCCCGTTTCCTCATTCACAGAGCAGGGGTGAGCCCCCGCCGGCCTCCGGGTTGGGGTGGGGGGAGGCCAGTGAGGAGCCTGCTGCGTCTCTGGCCCTGACCAGTCCACACGGCCAGGGGATGGGGCCAGGTCCCAGCCTGATCGAAACCCTCCAACGCTGTCCAGTCTTCGCGGAAGAAGTCCAGCACCCTCCTAAAAGCCACAGCCCCGTCCCCATCCACGCTTCTGCCTGAGCGTGGTCTTTTTACTTGCCACTCCTTGGCCGGATGACTTTTCCGTGCCTCTTATCTTTTTGAAAAAAATGAGGTGAAATTCACATAATATGCAATTCAGCACTTCAAAGGGTACACATTCGTTGGTTAGTAGGCCACCGGGTCTCTTGACTTTCAAAACTTTCTCATCGCCCCGTAAAAACACCTTTTGCCCATTTATGTGGCTCCTCCTCTCCCCCCTCCCCATGCCTTTCTAAACTTGAACTTGCTTTCTATCTATATGCTACATGAAAGGAATCCCACAAAATGGAGCCTTTGGGTCTGGCGTCTTCCATTGCCGTCATATTTCTGAGGTTCGTCCGCGTCGCAGCATGTGCCAGGACTCTCCCCTTCTCGTGGTGGAAGAACAGCTCTCCGTAGGCAGAGACCGCCTTTGTCTGTCCATTAGGGACATTCAGGTTGTTTCCGCCTCTAAGCTGCCGTGGACAGGGCTGTAATAAACATTCATGTACAAGTTGCGGTGCGGACACGTTTTCGTTTTCCGGGGTCTGAACCGGGGAGCGGGATAGCTGGGTCCTATGATCACACCAAGTTCAATTTGGGAGGAACCGCCACACTTGCCTGGCTCAGCCTTTCTCTCAGACACCTCCTGCCCACTGGGCCCTCAGCTCCGAGGCACCCTCTCAGGTGGCCACAGCTCAAACACTCTCTTGTCTTGTCACCATTTGGGGCTCATGATCCAGGAGAACACAGGGACCTATGCTTCTCATTTCCCGCGGGGACCCACAACCTAGCACGTCACCGGGGCGCTCAGTAAATAACAATCACTGCTGAATGACTGATGTCAGGGGAGGAGCTGCGACAGTGTGACAGCTTAGCTGCTTTGGGATTACCCTGGGGTGACTCAGGGCTGAGGAAAGAACAGAAACAAGGAGGGAAATCTTTGATGTTCTGTTTCTCAGTCCTTCCTTGAGTGACTCAGCAATCCCCAGCTCCTTGGGCTGGAACTGGTAGCCCTTAGTGACTTACTGCAAAGGAAAGAAATGAGATGATGGTGGAAAGAACGTGGGCGGGGAATCGGTCGCACAGGTCAACCCGTCAGTCAGCCTGCGTACCCGCTAAGGGCTCCGGTGCGGGGGTCAGGTGTTCGGGCTGCCAGGGCTCAGGTCCCGGCTGTGTCACTTAGTTGTATGACTTTGTGCATATTACTCAATCTTGCTTTTCTCTTTTAGAAAAACAGGGTTAATAGTAGTAGCTGCCTCATGAACTTATTGGGAGGATTAAAAGTTAATATACAAAGGGCTTGGGCAGATGCTTTGCATTGAGAATGTTTTTTAGCAGAATAATCACCATCACCACCACCTGGGGGGCTAATCTCTGCAGGCTGGTCATTTGGACGAGAGGAGGTGGTAAACAGGCTTTCAAACGGCTGAAGGGGAGTTGTGAGTGTTTGTAGTGCTCTTGGGGGATACAATTTAAAATGATAAATGGGTCAATTTTATGTTATGTGTATTTCACCACAATTAAAAAAAAAAAGTAAACATTAAACAATTTATAAACCTGTTTCTGAGGCCCCTGCCAAAAAAAAAAAAGCGTATGCATTGTTTTGCACCCTAAGTTGACATTGTAATAGCTTACGACCTGGGTCCAGACATGACTTACCTCGGCTGTAATGGCTGCATGGGGCCTGGGTGCCAGGGGCCCCTGCTCTGTGGAATTTTCTAGAATTTCAGCCTGGGGGTAGGGGACGGGGTGGGGAGGTTCTCGGGGAGGGAGGAGCATGCAGGCGCCCACAAGGCCCTCAGGGAGAAATTCCTGGCTGGAGTGTGGGCTTTTCCACACCTGCGGCAGTGAGAACAGTGCTCGCCGTCCTCCCCCGGGACATCTGCCCCAGGCGCTTCATGGCCCCAGCCCCAGGGGAAAATTCTAATGTTCAGGAATGTATATAAAGTAATATAACAAACTAGCCCTGGCCAGGTAGCTCCGCCGGTTAGAGCACTCTCTCAATACGCCAAGGCTGTGGCCCCATCCCTGGTCAGGGCACAGACAAGGACTGATGTTTTTCTCTCCCTTCCCCTCTCTCTAAGATCGATACAATTTAAAATAATAACAATAATACTAGTAATGTGACAAACCCGCGTGCCCACCCCTCAGGCCTACCACCGTCCGCCATTCTTCTCTTTGCTCTGCTTCTGCCTTTGCTCCTAAGGGGAGAGGAAAGCTTTGCGCGGCGGGAGCCCCCCCTTCACGCCTCCCGCCCCCCACCCCGTCTCCGGTCCCCCACAGTGGATGGGCATGTAGCCTCTCAGCCTGCTTTAAAACTTTACATATTTATACACCCAAGGAATAGACTGGATATTGTTTTTCGTGCATTAACACGCCGATTAAGCATTATATACTATCATTCTGAGGCTTGCTGAGATACATCCGCGGGAGTGTGTATGGGTCCAAGCTGTGTCTTTATGTCTTTTTGTCCCACATAATATTCCACCGTATGTTCTGTACCATACTTTAAAAACAAACAAACAAAAAACAAACAGAAGGCATAGCAGTTGTGTCTGGTGTTTGCAGACGTGACCCGGGTGGGCGGACTGCCCCCCGCAGTGGTTTCCAAACTGCCTGAGGCATTCATGGGTCATGAAATCAATGTTTTTTTTCCTTAAAAAATGTAGGACAGAATAATTTGTAATAAATGACACCCTTTGTGAAGCTTTTGTTGGGGGTGGGGTGTGCACGCGCTTGCTAGGGAAGTACCGTGTTTTTCTCACCGAGGACTCCGGTGGAAACAAGGTTTAAAAAAGTCCCTTGCCCAGCGAGTCGACCGGGACAACTGGCAACGAAGCCAAACCAAGCGTCCTCCAGGCCCTGTTCGCCTCAGCCGGAGGGGAAACAGCCCGAGTGCCCACCGACAGGTGGGCGGGCGAGCGCAGCGTGGTCTAGCCACGCTAGGGAATATTATTGCACCAAAATAAAGAATAAAGTCCCGACACAGACTCCAGCCTAGGTGAACCTTGAACACGTGTGTAGGATTCAATGTATATGAAACATCTACAATATGCAAACCTGTGGATCCAGAAAGCAAACTAGTGGTTGCCTGGGACCGCGGAAGGGGGCTTGGGGAGTCAGTGGAATGGGGCAGGGTTTCCTCTTGGGGCAATGAGAATGCTCTGGAGCTAGATACAATGACGGTGTCACAACATTGTGAGTGGGCTAAAAGCCACTGCATGTCAGCCTCAAGGATGCTTCAACAGTGAGTTTTATGTTCTGTAAATTTGCTCTCAATTAAAAGCCAGCCGCTCCCCTCGGGTCTGCTAAGAGCTAAGAGCAGAATTGGGAGGGGGGGCGGTGGTTGTCACATCTGCTCATCTCAACTTGTTTACTAGACAAAGCGAAGTGTTTTCCCAAGTGGGCGTCCAACCCGCACGCTCGGGCCCAGCAGGAGGACCTCTGCCTCCCCACACCCACACCAACCCTTCGCACCTACGAGAAAAATAATCGAGGGGATAATTCAGAGCAAAACGGAGGGTATAAACCAGAGGTCACCCACAGAGGTCCAAGGACTTGTTCCGTGTGGTCCGTTTGTATTTTTAAAAGTTCGAATGAGATGAGATGCCTCCAGTTAAAACCAGGAGGTTACAAAATGTGATTGGCCAACTTCCCTTGAAAAACTGGGCAATCAGGCCCCACTTAGGACACATTTCCTCATGGTGAAAGTTGGCAGAGCTGAGCAGCAGGTGCCCCCTTTAAAGGGGGAACGAGGTCTCTGTTTTGCCACAGTCCCCACCGTTCCCTAATGTCTGACAGCTGGTCTCATTTACTCACGCATGTGCCCCTCTGGCATGCGTACTCCTCTGAGCACACCGGCCCCAGCTCACAGCTGAGCCTCCCTATGCAGGCCCCCTCCTGCTAGCCCGCACCAAGTTGCCCTGGTGAAGAAGAGAGGACAGGTGGATTTCCAAGCCCATTAGCTATGGACACTACCTGAGGTAGGGAAGTTCTTGGCCAGAAAAGCAGATTCGGGGGCTGGAGGGGAGGGTGGGGTCAGAGCCCTGGCGCAGCCACCGTGCAATGAGTACGGGAACACACAGCGAGGGGACTTTCCTTCCTGCCACCCAGGTGAGAATGCTCGGCCCCGAAGAACCCACCTTAGCATCCTCTCCAGCTCTGCAGCTGGGGAGCGGCGCCTCGGGGCACTGGGTTTCTATCCCTGGAGCTGTCAGCTCTGACTGTGACTCCAAATCAGATTAACAGCTCCCTCCCAGCACACATTCTGGTCCAGAGTCGGCCAAGACCAGCCATTTGGAAAAACCCATCTGCAGCCTAACGCACCGTCAGCTCCGGGGACCAGCTGGGAAGAGGCAAGGGCTGCAGGAGGAGAGAAGAGGAGGAAGATGTGAGAGATGCCAGGGTGAGGACCTGGGGCTCGGGCAGGGACAGTGTGCTGGCTCCAGGATTCTCTGCGCCCCCTGCCCCACAGGCCAAAGACACAGCTGCGGGGCCAGGCTTCCCTGGCCCCTGCCTCCAGCTGGGACTGCTGCCCAGGAAACGCTACATAACTTGCAGCCAGGGCCCGGTGCAAAATGAAAATGCTGGACTCCTTGTTCAAACATGATTAAGAATTTCGAGGCAGCAGCTGCAGGGGATTGAGCACGAGGCTCTTTGGAGCGTGGGGCCCGGTGTGCCTGGGTGGATCACCCACTGCGACGCTGGCTCTGCCCGCTCCCTGCCCCTGGGTCCCCACACCAGGGTTCAGTCTGTCCTGGGTCCCCACAGCCCGCAAGCTCCGACTGCGGCGATTGCCTAGTGCGGGGCCCAGGGCCGGGGAAGGCAGCCGTGTCTGCTAAATTAATTGTAACAGGAAAAGTTAACTGTGAAAATGACGGCTCTCCCCGTCATGTCCACTGGACTGGCAAGAAAGGAAAGGAAGAAAGAAAAAAACTAGAAAATATGTGTTGGTGAGGATATGGAGAAATTGAGACCTAACTCTGCACCGGTGGGAATGCAAATGGCTCGGGCGCCATAGAAGACAGTCTGGCAGGTCCTCAAAATGCTAAACACGGAGGTGCCACCTGACCCAGCAACTTGTCTCCCCAAAGGATTAAGAACATAGACACCTAAGGCAGGCGTGCTCCCAGCGCCACTGTTCGTGGTGCCCGAAGGCAGAGACGACCCGGGTGTCCGTCAGTGAGCGAAGTATAAACAAACGTGGTCCATCCACACAGTGGACTATGACTCAGCCGTGAAAAGGAACGGACCTCTGACAACCTGGACGAGCCTTGAGAACATGATGCCGAGAGACGCCAGACACAAAGGGCCACACAGTGTGTGACTCTGTTGATATGAAATGTCCAGAACAGGCAGACGCACAGTGACAGGTGGCAGAGGGGTGGTTGCCACGGGCAGGGGGCTCAGGGGCCGGAGGGTGGCTGCTGATGGATTCAGTTTTTGGGGGGGATGATGAGAATGTCCTGGAACGAGATAGGGGTGACAGTCGCACCACGCTAAGAATAAACAGCATGTCACTAAGGGTTAAGTTTCCTGTTATGTGTATTTTACGGGGATAGAAACAATGCTGTTTCTTAAGTGTTATTGACTTTATTGTGAAAACCACTTTTAGAGGTGACCTCCTAATGCGGCCTGGTGTCCTGAGCTGGACCCTGGAACAGGGGACGGCTGAGTCGGAGGCCAGGAAACAGAGTGGGGGTCTGGCGTTGCCCCCTGGCTGCGGCGAGTGCGCCTGGGTCCCGTGAGATGCTGCTGTGGGGACCGATGGGGCACAGACGCAGGGCAGGGTGTCCCCGGATGAGCACGGCCACTTTTCTGTACGTCTGGAATTATTCCCAAATAACAAGTAGACAGGGGCGGGCAAAAGAAGGTTTACAGTTGTGCGACTGGAAGACGCGCGTGTTTTGATGATTACAATAGCTTCATTGACTCAAAAGAATGTCACTCATAACTGCAAGCCTACCTTTGCCCACCCCTGTAAGAGAAATGGCCCATCCACCTTCTTGAGAGTGGCCAGCTTCGTCTCTGGAGCCACCTGGGTTCGGGTTTGCCAACAGGGGTCTGGAGCTGACCCTCTGGCATGGAACAGGGAGAAGAATCTGGAATCTTCCGCCTGCGGGGCAGGGCGGGGTGAAAGATGGGCAGGTGGGAGGAGGGGCCAGTGTGGAGGCTGAACACAGCCTACAGATGCATTTTATCGACCCTCGGTTTTGTAAAAATAATTTGCACTGCTCTATAAAAAGCAGCTGATCTCATACCAAAATTGGAATTTCCAGCTTCTCTGGAAACGTCTGAAGGTCTGCTGGCCTGCTTTCCTGTGTGGCCGCAGGCCCCGTCTCCCACTTTTGTCACGGGTTACTGACCACGGATGTTGACCCTTGGTGGTACGTATCCTCAGGCTTGCATCAGATTTGGTTTTTGATGGGACAGGAAGGTCTCTCTGCACCAGGGCAAAAATGGGAAAGCAAAAGAGGAAGCCGGAGTGGGGTCGGATGTCCCCGACCCCTGCCTGAGCCTGCAGGCACTGAGGCTTGTGCGCTCAAGGCGGGTATTTGACCGGTAGCCTTTGCTGCGACGTCCACATGACCCGCCCTGCCCCTTCCACCGCCACCATCACACGCCCAAGCCGCCTGTCACAGTGTTCTGTGGGTGAGGCCACACACGGACACTTGCTTTTTGGGTGTGAATCCTGGTTTTATCCCTTCCTAGCTGGGAGGTCGCTAAGCCTCTCTGTAAAGTGGGCATGATGTTGTAAGCACCTTTCAGGGCGTTTATGAGGATGATATAGTTCATGCAAACCATGTAGACCTGTGCCGGGAACAGAGCAAACGAGGCAGAGGAAGCTTCAGGTGACCAGTGCTGTGACAATGACAGGTTGGGGTGGCTGGGGAAACTCAACATTTAGGACGTGTCGAGGAGGTGGGGACATGTGAGCTGAGGGAGGAATGAGAAGGGACCAGCTGGGAACCAGGTGGAAGGAACGGTGTGTCAGCGGAGGGAACAACCCGTGCAAAGGAGAGGCACACAAGGGCTCGTGCCACGAGCAGGTGTTTGGATTTGATGCACCAGGTAGATAAGATGCTTGAGGCAGGTCCAAGGCCCTGAGGGGGAGCAGGGGCCCAGCTGGCTGCAGTCGGGGTCTCAGGCCTTGGTTTACTTGGCAGGGAAATGGGTACATGGCTGACACTGAGCTGGTCTATGCGGTGGGACTGAACCAGCAGTTAAAAGACTGAAATACTTTTCTACCAGTTGGTAAAAAGCCACTGCTCCAGCCCCCGACTTCTGTACAACCCAGCAAGTGCAAAAAATCCCCAAGAAGCCGTCTGATCAAGCTGTTCTGCTCGGTACTGTTTCTCAGCTCCGTGAGGTGGCGTGGGCGTGCGGAGCCTGGTCCCTAACGGAAAAGAGTAGGTGGCAGTTGCTGGGCCTTGGCTTTCCTGGGAGGCACTGGAGTGTCAGGGTTCACAGGAGGCAGGTCTCCGTCACCCAGCCCAGTGCCCCGGAGACCCAGGGACCCCCAGGCACGAGGGGGAGGCCCGAGACCACCCAAAGTCTCCCCACAACCACTCCAGACAGGGCCTGGAGGAGAGCTGGATCTGATGGAAAAACCTAACCAGGAAGAGGTCAGAGGTCAGGGGTCAGAGGTAGTACACTTTATTGACCAGGGTCTCCCAATGTCTTGCAGCCTCCCCGCAAAGCCAGACAGACCTGGGACTTTGTGACCATCCCATCCACGGACCAGGGAAGAGAATGTGGTTCCCAAACATCCAAGGGCCTCGGAACAGCAGAGTGGGGTGGCAGGGGTTGGCGGGTGGGGGTGGGTGGGGCCTGCCAGCCAGTGGGGGATGGGGGAGGTGCTAAAGCTGGGTGCTGGGCCGGGTCACCCCGAGGCTCCGCCAGGCCTGACCAGCCCCTCACTCCCCCAGTTAAGGTTCGTAGTGGTTCACAGTGAGACTGGCTTAGATTTGTCAGGGTGGCGGGTGTGACGGACAGACAGGCGTCTTCCATTCTCCCCACCCACCCTGGGCCTGACTCACGAAGCTGGGAAGAGGGAGAGACAGAAAGTCCCTTCCCTGTGTCCTCCTCCGGAGACAGGGAAGCCCCTTCTCTCCAGAGGCAAACAGTAGAGGCCTAGTTCCCCCTGGCCTCCCTCAGGCTATGAGGAAGGGTCATTCTCTCCTGGCTCAGAAGTTTCTAGAACATCTCAGTGACCTTGCCCACCGTTACTCCCAATTAGAAAAAAGTTTTTGAAATCTGGGAGTTGACTGGGGCCCATCCAACTAAGCGGTAAAAAAAACCTGGTAAGATCTTAGTTTAAAAAGGTGATGCTGCCTTCACGTAGAAGCCTTGGGAGACCACGAGGGTGAGACCGACGGAGTCTCCCCTGCCCAGGCTGCAGGGAGTTGCGGGGGGCATGGCCCGGGGAGCAGAATGGGAACAGGGCAAGATGCAGGAAGCAGTGACACGGGGGACGTGGCAGGTTGTCCTTCCATGCCGTGGGCCTGGGCTGCCCTCCATGGGTGCTTCTGCCAGACGGGCGCAGGGCCTCGGCCCCGCCGGGAGAGGCTGGGGCCGACAATCAGGCCTTGTGACAGCTGTCGCTGGGCGGCCCGTTGTGGCTGACGGTGCAGTCCAGGGCGGGCTCGAGCCCCAGCATCTGCCGCTGCACCAGCTTGGCGTAGAGGCCGCCCTGCGCCAGCAGCTGCTGGTGGGTGCCCTGCTGCACCACGCGGCCCTTGTCCAGCACCACGATGAGGTGCGCCCGCTCCACCGTGCTCAACCGGTGCGCGATGATGAGCACCGTGCGCTCCTGCAGGTGGCCGTGGATGGCTTGCTGGATCTGGGGGGACAGGAGGGGCCGGCTGGTGGGGCGCCACCTCAGCCACCCGCCACCTACCCCCCGCCCCGCCGGCTCGGGTCCCAGACCTATAGCGTCCTCACGACACTCGGCCTCTGTGAGCTCAGCCCCTCGTCCGTGAAGCCAGGGCTCGCCCACAAGCCTGCTGTCTGGGTTTCTGTTCACAGGGATAGAGCTCGGTGCCTGGCAACAGGTACTCAGGGAATGGCAGCTAGACCCTCGCCTGGTCACCTCGTGGTTGTCCTGCTCCAACCTCTAACCCTGGCCTTGGTCAATGGTCGCCATCAGCCCCGAAGCTCACGCCAAGAAAACCAGCCCCCTCCATTCCTCATTCTCTCTTATGCTCCAAATCCAGCTCCTAGCGAATCCTGTGTCCCCAGTCTCCCCAGTCACCTCGCCCTGTCCCATCTCCCCTCCTCCACCACCATTCCTGCCCAGCTCCCTGTTCCACTCCCCACGTGGATCTAAAAATGTTTCATCAGTTCTGCTCTGTGTCCCCCAATGGCTTCCTGTCTCACTTAGGACAAAACCCAAACTCCTCGGGGAGGCTGAGGGCTGGTGGCAGACTCAGGACAGCTTCCGTCTGTCGAAGCCCACAGAGTGCACCGCACAACACTGACGTCTCACGGGAAACCAGGGCTCCGGTCAGTAACAACGCATGAACGTAACAAACTGGACCCTTCAGTTTTGAAGGGTCATCAGTTGTAACAAATGTACCATAATCACGCGAGATGTTAACAATAAAGAAGACTGTGGGGGCGGGCAGGGGGGTAAATGGGAATTCTCTGTACTTTCTGCTCAATTTTCTTTAAACCTGAAACTGCTCTAAAAAATAAAATCTGTTAATTATTTCTAGAAGTTCAAACTCTTGACGAGGGCCTGAGGCACTTGTGTGTCCCTCTGGCTCTGTCCTCCAGGCACACTGGCCTTTGGGCTCGGCTGTGAACCTGCCCCCGGCCTTGGCACTCGAGGCCCGTGCTGCGGAACGCCCCGCGGCGCCCGCCCTTCCTTCTGGGTCTCGCTCACATGGTGCCTGACGATTCTGGTTCTGCCGGTGCGCGCTGCTGCCTCTGGGCACCCGTTCCTCTGTCCCCAGCCGGTACCAAGAGACAGCCGCTCTCCAGAGGGGCTTCCCGGCGCATGGCCTTGTCCCCAGGATGACCCAGCCCCGAGTGCTCGGCACAGCCAGGAGAATCAGAGGTTTGTTCTAGCCGACACCCAACCTCCCTCTCTCAGGATATTTAACTAAAAGGGGTTTATAATCGCAAATCCTTCCTCTGCCCCTTCGAGATTGCAAGGGAGCATCCTCGAATAGGAGGGTCTGCCTCAAGCACCCGAAAGCCCCGCCTCCGCGACGGAATCGTCAGGCTGGGCGGGGCTCCGGCCTGGTCTCCGCGGGAGGACGGAGGCCTCCTTTCAACAGCTGCAGGCGGAGACGCGCCAGCCGGGTCACGTTCCCACTGAGCAGCCGGTCGCGGGTTTTCCCTTGAGCCCGGCACTTCCCTACCGACAGCAGTTACTGAATAAAATCTGTTTCTCCAGCTTCAACTAACGTCCAGCTGTTTCTCTGTGACCATATGGTGACCCCTCGCAAAGTCTCTGTCACATGACTGCTGCATTTTCCACGGAGTGCGAGCCACAGGCTGTGCTCGTGCTTGTGCCCCTGTTTCGTATCCGGTTTGCCCCCCGAAATGGAAACGCCACAGCGGGAAGGGCCTTTCTCTCGCTGCTCAGTCCGCCACTGTAACCCCCAATGCTTGGGTCGGTGCCGGGCACCGGCGAGGAACACAGTGATCCAAAGAGACGAGGGACAAATACAGGACTGGACCCTCGAAACCGAAATGCACCCCCCACCCCAAGGGAGCTAACGGTCTGGGGGAGCCCCTGGCCATTCCCAAGCCCTTCCCAGCATCACCCCGCCACCGGCCACTCACCAGGTACTCGCTCTCTGCGTCCAGAGCACTGGTGGCTTCGTCCAGGATGAGGACCGGCGGGTTCCGCACCAGAGCCCGGGCCATGGCCACCCGCTGCTTCTGGCCGCCCGACAGCTGGGCGCCCTTCTCCCCGGTCTCTGCGGAGCACAGGGTCAGGGTCAGGGCAGGCGAGCGGGAGGTGAGGCTGGAGCAAGCCCTGGGGGTGAGCAAAAAGCTCCCTTCCCCTGCTGCCGCAGGGCGGCGCCCTCCGGGAAAAGTGTGGTTAAAAGCGCCCCGGGCTGGGACGACCAATAGTTCCAGAGCTCAGGGAGGGCTGCCGGCCCCGCCTGGTCCTAAAACGCATGCAAGTTACGACAACAGGCAATTGGTAACAAGATAATCGTTTTCACCCATTCATTTGGTAAAAACCCCAAGGCTGGCTAACACACCGCGCTGGTCTGGCCGCGGGGAACAGGCGGTCCCAGCTCCGCGGGGCATGCGCGTTGGCGCGATCCCCACGCTCGCAGTGATCGGCTGCAGGGCGTGCACCTCAGTCTCTCAGTGTGTACTCTGCGCGTCTACAGGTCTCGGTTACAGACACACAGCCCTGTGCCAGCAAACCCGTCTCTATGAATTTTCCCTACAGATCAACTTTCCCACGCACAGTGACGTAGGCGCAGGCTGTGCGTGACTCACAGAACTACTGTTGCGGAAAAAATAGCAAAGACCAAATACCTACTCAGATGTCTCTCAATAGCAAGCTAAGTGAGTTATTTATTAAGTAAATTATTATAAAACTTGTATACTGGAATACTATGTAGCTGTTAAAAAAAATAAAAGAACACAGGCCTGGCTGGTGTGGCTCAGCCGACTGAGCGCCTGCGACCTAAAGGTCGCTGGTTGGATTCCCAGTCAGGGCGCAGGCCTGGGCTGCCCGCCAGGTCCCCAGTTGGGGGCAGCGAGAGGCACCTGATCACTGTATCTCTCACACACTGATGTTTCTCTCTCGCTCTTTTTCCCTCCCTTCCCCCTCTCTGAAAGTAAAGATAATTAAAATCTTAAAAAAACCCAAACAAACACAAAATCCAAAGCAAGTAGAAGGAAGGAAATAATACAGAGTGGAAATAAACAAAACGGCGACTAAAAAAAAATAAAAAGAATAAAAAGATCAATGAAACTAAGAGCTAGTTCACTGAAAAGATAAAATTGATAAACCTTTAGCCAGACATAGAAAGAAAAAGAGAGCGAGCCCACATATAAAATCGGAAATGGAAGAGAAGTTACAGCTGACATCGGAGAAATACAAAGGATCATTAAAGAATGCTACAAACAACCCGAAACCAATACACAATAGATTTTTTAAAAAGAACACTACAAACAACTAATGTGACAACAAATTAAACAAAATCTAGAAGAAATGGATCCATGTCTGGAAACATACAACCTTCCAAGGCCGAACCAGGAAGAAACAGGAAGTCTGAACTGATGACTGGCAAGGAAATTGAAGCAATAATGGGAAAACTCCCAACTAACAAAAGGCCAGGACCAGAAGGCCTCAGAGGTGAATTCTACCAAGCATTACGGAAGAACCAATACGCAGACGCCCACAACAATTCCAAAAAACCGAAGAGGGAGCTACGGTACCTGCAAGTCAGTCAACATGACAACCACAACGAAACCAGGGATAAAAATCATCTGGCCATGCCAGCAGATGCACGTAACCACACACACACGCGGCACACGGCACAAGGCGCTCTCTAGGCACCAATGGGAGGTCGTAAGGCACCGCGTTAAGTTTAACAAGCCAGGTGCAGAATGTAAGGTGCCGTTTCCTTTCTGGAAAAGGGTGGGAGGAAACAAAAATATGCCTTTATATTTGCATAGAGAAACTCCAAAAGGACACGTAAGAAACTAATAAAAGAAGTTTTTGGTGGGGCAGGAGGAAACTAGGGGTGGAGAAAGGGTCGGAATAATGGTTTTCATTGTATATCATTTTTTATATAGTTTTAAACATGCGAATAGCTCCTTTGGAAGAGCTAGCAACTTGAAGTATATTAAATATAATATATAATATAAATGATTCTGCTGTTAAACTTATTAAATTGTTATTGTATTAACATACGACTCAGTAACTAATTAATGTCACACATACATGTTGCTTTTAAAGAAGACCGTTTTGGAGCTAGAGAGAAGTGACTGCATAGGGTCATGAAGGTGCTAAATGACACTGAATGGTTCACTTGAAAATGGTTGCGTTTACGTGAAGCGAATAGCACCTGAACTGCAAGGTTTCACTGTCCTATGAAGGGCGGTGGGCGGAGGGTGACGGGGAGCCCAGAGGCCCGTCGCTGGGGCCGGCGCAGACGGCGGCAGGTACCTGTGTTGTAGCCGTCCTGCAGCTCCATGATGAAGCCGTGGGCGTTCGCCTTCTGCGCGGCCTCCACCACCGTCTCGAAGGGCACGGCGGGCAGGCCGTAGGAGATGTTGTCTGTGATGGAGCGGGCGAACAGCACTGGCTCCTGGCTCACCAGGGAGACCTGCGGAGGGCAAGGAAGGGGGCATGAGGCGCCAGGGGCACATGCAACCAGCTGTCCCCAGGAACCTCGCCAGCCCCAGGCCCGGCTGACGCCGGGGGGTCAGGGCTGACATCTGATCAGAGCCTGTGCCAGGCTGCCGCACTCAGCTGCTGCACTTCCTTTCCCACCGTGGAGGAGGCCACGTTCCGCACGGGTCCTCGGCCTGCCCGACCAACAGGCTGGGCCCGCTCTGGGCCAAGCCCAGTTCCCGGACCTCCGAGGGAGCCCGCTGTCTGCCCTGCCCTGGGTAAAAAACAAGGAAGGAGAAGGGGGAGTGCCGCTCTGTGAGTGAGTCCATTCACGCCAGGAGGCAGGAAAGGACTGCACAGCCCGGGCTCCGAAGACCTCCCTCCCTTCTAGAACAACAACGTAAAGGAGCCATCAAACAGCATCCCAGTTTCAGGGATGTGGCTGACAAAAGCGATAGCATAGAGAACGGCATTATAACATAGCAAATAACAAAACCATCCTCCTCATCATCTAGTTGTCCGTAAAGTGGGGATTGGTCGAGTAATTACAGTGCGCCCAGAAAACCAAATGGCCGCGCACGCACCCACACAGCGTGGTTCCATTTTTCTTTAAAAAACGATCTCGGCATCTTTACATAGTGATGTCGGTGTATCCAGATAGAAAACGGGCTGGAAGGGATATTTACTAAACTGCTAACACTGGTGACTTCCACGGGGTGGAATTCAAAAGGTGAGGTCAAAGGGAACACCCACGACTTCACTAGAAGATTTTCTGAATAGTCAGGAGTATGGCTAGATTGTTGCACTTTATTGCTTTGGGCTCATGAAAATTAAAATTTTTAAAGTTAAATGAAAGAAAAGGCACTCGAGGAGGAAATCCAAGCGGTGAACACCCTTATGGAAAGTTACTTAATATCTTTAGTCATCAGGAAAATGCAGAAACCACAGCGAGCTCCCCCTGCACACTCAACGGGCAAACACTCGGGACCGACAACACTCACCGTCTGAGAATATGAAGTGTCTGAGCACATTAACCATTGCAAAGCCTGAACGGCGTCACCCGGGGGGCACCTACCCAACGCTGGTGGGCAGCAACCTGGGGACCTCACACCCGAGACCACTTCTCGGCCGTCCACCCCATGTCACATGCACCTGTGGCCTCTGCCACCACCTAGAACTCTCCGGGGAGTCTCTGCCCTGACCCTGGGGCTCCGGCTGATTTACTATGTGGGGGTGATGTAAGCGGCGCCCCCTTCACCGTGGGTGGTTCTGGGCGTCCCCGCGCTCACGTCAGCGCGGCAGCAGGTGTGGAGACCCCTTTTCTGAAAGGATCGCCAAAAACTGCACAGTCATAAACGCCCCCTTTAAGCAACAGAAATGACGTCACTGGGGTCACGGGAACTCTCACCCACTGCTGTGCTGTGGTGCGACCAGCCTGGTGGCGTCACTCCTGACGCTGGGGCCCAGCCTCCACTCTGGCAGCACATGCCTGTGCTCCCCAGGGAACAGGGACAAACTGGCCATGTCAGAATTGCTGGCGTCAGCAAACACCAGGGAACAGCTCAAACGTCCAGTAAGAGCGGAAGGCAGAAGAGATCGGGACAGGTTTCCACCGTGAGTTACCAACCAGGCACGACAACGAATGAACTACCACCATGGCCTCAAACTGATGACTCACAAATAACGTGGAGGGAAGAAGCAACACAGAGAGAAACAGGCCCGTCGTGATTCCAGCCAGAGGTTCGAACCCAGGCAGGGTATGGCTGTGCCCTGCGGGGAGACCCTCAGGGACGGTAAAGCAAAAAAAAAAAGCAAGAGAGCGGTGATCATGAAAGTTGGGCGACATGTTGCTTCTGGGGGTCCCCCCTGCTGAGCGCCAGAGTGCTCTATTTCTTGCCCTGGGAGGTGTTCTGTTGGTGATTACTTTTTGAACTGCGTGGGTACCGGAGGCTCTGCTCTGTGCCCGTGCTGGTGCTCATGAGAGAGAAGCTGGGACAGAGAAAGGGTGGAGGGGGCAGCAGAGGCCCAGCACCTACCACTCGGTGCAGGAACTTGTGGTCATAGGCGCTGATGGGCTTCCCATCCAGCAGCACACGGCCCCCCTCCAAGGGGTAGAAGTTCTCCAGGATGTTGACGCAGGAGCTCTTCCCGCTGCCTGAGGGCCCCACGAGCGCTGTCACCTTTCCTGGGGACAGGCTGAAGGAGACATTCTGCAAGGAACATGCAGACACAGAGCTCTGACGCTCTGGCCCCAGACACAGGCTGGCGCCCTTCCCAGCCCACCGCCCCTTGACCCATTGTCATGGTTGGGCACCACTAGCTCCCAGAATGCTGTCCTTTCTGGGACCTGGCAGCACTTTCAAACTTGTTTCCTCTGCAGGGAATAGTCCTTCTGCAGAGGGCCACCCGTTTGCCTCCTGCTCTTGGTTCAAGTGTCAGCTCAAATGTCGCCTCCTCCAAGAAGCCCTCCCTGACTGTTAGATGGTCTCTGCAGATGACTCCTATCATACCACCCTTCTGTTAACAATCAGCCTTCTCCAACTACAGTCCAAACTGCATGCTCACGGGGACTCTGCCTTGCGCGTTCCTGGCTGCACTGCCACGGCCTGGCGTGTGGGAGGCAGGATGAGGGAAAGGACGATTTGGACAGGCCTCGAGCGCCCCTCTCACCTGTAGGACTTTGGTGTGGGGTCGAGTGCGGTAGGTGAAAGTCACGTTCTCGAAGTCCACACGACCCTCCACGTGGTCAGGGGCCAGGTTCCCATCATGTACCATGGTTGGCTGCCGGTCAATGAACTCGAACACCTTCTCGGCTGCCCCCACTCCTTGCATCAGGCCGCTGTAGACGGAGCCCACAGACTACGGGGGGAGGAGACATGTTCCTGTCCCACCAACACCCCGCTTCTGGGACGCCCCCGCCCGCAGTGCCAGGAGATGAACGGGCGGCGGAAAGAGCAAGGACACAGCATCAGTCCTGGGGGGCCGCGGGGGGCTGCTGGGGCCCCACCTGCTAGTTCATGATAATACTGAAAAACGGAAGACAGAAGCCATAGATGCTGACACGTTGGGAGCCAGAGCCTCACGGTCGTTAGAGTTAAACCTCAGCGCCACCCAGTAGAGTGGGTGTTATCACCCCCAGAGGAGGAAACAGAAGCACACAGGAGTTAAAGGCGCCCGGGAATGTGGCAGCACAGGCGTGCAAGCTTCCCCCTTCAGCTGCCAGTGCTGGAACATTTCAATTTTTAAAAAAATGGGTCTTCATTTACATTACACATCCCCTGGG